>PPXM03000015.1:0-86975 GCA_003707065.3 Trigonopsis variabilis | reverse complement strand
AGACATGGTCAACTAGGGACTCGCCCGCAAACTGAGTGAAATGATAGAGCAGATACATCTACTTCCAGGATATTCACTCTAGATAGCTTCAATGACAGGTGCCCGAGTCGCCGTATAGCCATGTCTAATGAGTGCTGCCCTTCCATCACGCAGTGGTCAGGTTCCCTCTACATCTAGCGCTTTCCCGTTTCTGCTGCACTGCACCTGATCAACGATTACAGACTGTTTGCTTGAGAATTTGCATGGATCTAATACATAAATCACTTTAGTCTATTCCTTCATGAAGGTCTTGGTCTGGTAGATCGTCACCTTCGACCAGTCCCACACACCATTCTCCGTGTAGATGTCGCCCTTGAGAAGCTCGACAAACTCCTCCTTAGACTCGGCGACTCCGGTGACAAAGCTGCCTTCAAAGGCCGGAGCTGCACCGGCAGCAGTATCTGCCGGAAAAAGAGGACCAGCGCAGAGAATCTTGCCCTTGGCAATGTTGGCCTTGACTGCTTCCAAATGTTGGGATCGCAGTGAAACCCGCTTCTCTAGCTATCTTGTCAGACCTCAATATACGCAATTGCCACTCACCACTCCAGCAACGTCAGGAAGAATCGCTATGAACTGCTTTGTAGCCATGGTCGTCAGTGTAGTAAGGTACAGTCGCTCGAGCTTAGTCATGCGCTCACTTGCCGTTACCGTACTCTCGCAGCTTAGTCATGGATACCCTTAGAGCGCTCGCTGCAGTCTACGCAGTGATGATTTTCAGGACTTGGTAGCACCCAAATGCATTGTAAACTAAACTCTCAATGATGCGATCCCCATCCAACTCTCCCAGCGATCGTTATACAGTTCTCCCAATAGACATGCCCACCTTAACTAGAGTCTCCAGCTTCTCTCTGGAATTGTGCAGCAAATCGTCGTCAAATCTAATCCTTCCTTTCTCAAACAGGATCACCAGTGTCGAGCCTCCAAACTGAAAATACCCAAGCTCATCCGTTCGGCGCAGCTTTTCGCCAACCTTGGCTGTGATGACAGTCGAGCCTACCATCATTGCCCCCACGCACACAATCATGACCAGACCAAACTCGTCGCTCTTGACGGGAACAACAACACGCACATTCTCTCCAAAAACGTCCAGCGATGACCTGATCGCCATCGGATTCACAGTATAGTACGCTCCCTTGATTAGCTTGGGCTCTCCAATCACCCCATCTACCGGCATGTGGAACCGATGATAATCCTGGGGAGCGAGGCGAAAAATCGCTACCGAGCCTTGCTCAAACCTCGTCACATACTCTGGGTAGACAGAACCAAAGAGACGAGTAATCGTAAACTCCCGGCCTTTGATCCACAGCTCTGTTGCCTGCTTGATGCGACTAAACATCACTGCTCGACAGTCTGCCGCCGAGACAGCGACTCTAGGATCCCCAGCATGCGCACATGGCCTCGCTCCCGGTTTGAGCTTGCGGTAAAAGAACTGGTTAAAGGTCCTGTACTCGGATACCGGTAGGAGCGCTTCCGACATATCGATCCGATGGAACTTGATAAAAGGAACAATAGTCCTCCTCGACGCTGGACTGTCATATTTCCTGCCCTGCTTGATACTCAGTTTTTCCAATAATCGCCTGATCCTCTTCTTCTCCATCTCCCGACTCTTGAGACCTTTATAAAGCCACCGAATGCCCAAGCGCACGTATAAATTCATGTTTTCTTCAATGATTTCTCCCGTGATCCGATCCTGCACCAATATATTCGCCGAATTAGCCCCTAGCTTGTACCTTCCCGACAGCAGTTTGGTAAACGTCTTGGTATACCATTTCCTTTGAGCTTGCTGGCTGGTGACAAACCGTTTCATAACAATCCTATTCGCGTTTCTCCAGTTGTCACTCATGCAAGTGGCCAGATGAATGATTATATCGCCTTCACTTTTCTTAGACAGTCGAGGCTGGTGACACAGAGGACAGACGTTGAACGATATAACCCGTTCAGGCTGAATCAGCTCATCTGCTGAATCAACTTCCTCCTTGGCTCCATGAGTCGACTCGGACTCTTCCTCGTCGTCCTCCTCCTCTTCCACTGCATCCGACATCTCCTTACCAAAAGTGTCCAAGATCCTGTCCACCTCTTCATCACTATCTCCGAAAACATCACTTTCGTAGTCCTTCTCCTGGTCTTCAAAGAACAAATTGGTCGCTGTTTCTGGAAAGACATCCAAGTCATCGTCAAAGCCCCCTGAGAACTCGTCGTCCGAGTCATTTTCCGAGTTTGAAAATGGATTTGAAGAGCTGCTAAACATGTCATATTTTTTCCTACTGTCTCGTTTGATCAGTTCCTCCTTTGCTAACTCTTGTTCTTCTCGTTGAGAGAATTTGGTGATTAACTCTTCAAGACCCATAATGACTTGGTCATAGTTCAATTCACCGTCAAGATCTTCGCCAAACCGTTTAAATAAGTTGACTATGGTATCTGATCGCAGAGTAGACCCAAGGACGTCCAGCATCCCCATCAGATCCATTAGATTAATCTTACCGTTATCGTCTGAATCGTATATTTGTAAAAGGGACCGCCAAAACTGCTGTCTCAGAGCCTCATATGGAATGTAACAAGCACGGATGGTTATTTTAGGACTATGAGTAGCCTCATAACGACTCTTGTGCTTGAGATTAAGAGGGATCTCAATCTCTCTAATCAGGTCCTTAATTGATAAGCCACAGAGCTGATCGTAAAGTTCATCGATTGAGCCGTTTATTGTCCGGCCGTTATGGCAATCTTCTTCGGCTTCGTTAAACGTATCTGATTCCATGTCATCGCGAGAAAGAAGCACGTCGCTTTCACCACTAAGATCGACGACACTAAAGGAGTGGGCACGAGAAGATGGACCAGAGTGGCCACGAGAGGAAGGCCTCGAATCTCGGTTTGGCAGCGAGACGCTGTCAGGACCCCCTCTTTCTCCCAGCAATGAGCGTCGAGGAGACGCAACGGCGGAAGAAAACCGTTTCAGGTTAGGACGCTTCTTGAATAAGCGAGCCCAAGGACGATGCACAGTCAGAGACAAGGGCTGGTCGTTGGGATCAATTAAAGGGCGATAGAGCCCCATGACCGGATCTGCCTTGGGCCCATCTTGGATGAAAGGGTTGACGTTTATCTTGCACATAGCCACGAGGTCATTTTTGGATAGGGTGTCTCGATCCATGACTGTGATACAGAAATCGTAGAACTGCTCGTGCTGGCGGACCTTAAACATCATCTTCTCATTAAAGACGGGGTTGAGGTTATGTCGCTGCACCCGCGTGCGGTAGACATTTCTTCCTAGAGAAACAATGACAAATGGGTCCATATCAAATCCTGTGCGAGTCATATTTCTCTCGGGAGGTAGATCGCTGATACTGACGACTTCAAAATAAATCAAGCCAATAACGCTATCTCGCGCGGTATGTGCATATTCGAATGTAGTACGTTTGTTTCTTCCTTGCAGTTTCCGTCGATGCGGTTTGAATTTGAACTTCTTTGGGCTTAGAGGAGGTAGCCGAGCGGTCGAAGGAGCAGAGGTCTGAGTCCCAGTAAATGAGCTTCCCCCAGTATCTGAGGCCATCCCTCCTTCTGTATCAGATATCCCGTCGTCGGTAAAGTCGGTGAGAGAAGGATCGGGGTTGTGCAGAGGCGGGTTCACAAATGCAAGGATATCTTTCATTAATTCTTCAGATGAGGCTGTAGGGTCACGAGGATCCTCGACGGCAAACCGACAGAAAAACCGGCCCTTTGCTTTCCGTTTGCGGATACTTGGGGATATCAGAGAAAGCTCGTAGATCTGGAGCGTTAGCAAGAGACACGACTAATCACTCTCACTTCGTTTAGAGGATCGTCTTTCGACAGGTGACCTTTGGAAAAGAAATGGTTCAATGGGAATTTAATCTCCCCCAAATAATGCTATAAGAATCAGCTGTGGTTCATTCCAACCAGGCCTACCTTGCTGTACCGATCCTGGTCCAAAACAACCACTCGTAACTTTGATTGGCAAGTGTGGCTGGTGATTGGAATCACAAAAGAAGTATCCCAGTTAGGATCAAGCGTATTTGGCACCACTTGCGTCGAGAAATTAAACCCATCGACACTCAGGCTGACAAACTGGACACATTAGACACCATGACACACAAAGAAAAGTGGACTTACGGCATTCCTCGTCTTTTTAGTCGTCGTCGATCGCAGTCCTTTAGCCTAGATCATTAGCTCCTGCGCACTCGGTCAAGTATGCCCGTACCCCCAGAATCGCTACTATAAGCACCAGTCCTCTCCGGTTATAGTCGGCTGGAATCCCGAATATATTCCTTCTATCTTCTCTCGCGCCATTGGGCAAGGTCGGGCCTTCATAAGAGGCTTCAGCCATGGCCGTCCCTCACTTTTTATGGGTTGAGACAAGTGGAACGCAAGACGGTAGCATCGGTGACCACCAGATATGCAATGCCAGATCGCCCAAAGCGGAGTGGTTGAGAGCTACAAATGGCCTGTGGGTCTACTTGACTACAACGCTCTCGTACAGAAGTGAATCCAGGACATTCTACTGGAACGAAGCAGGACGCTTGTACGATGACGTTTAAGATCCTGGATGGGATTTTTCCTGGTCAGCCTCATCGTTACAGGGCCGGTGTGGGAGCAGGAGATGGCAATTGCCGTGGCGGATAGAAAGAGACCCGAGAGAGCTCAGACGGTCGATACGCAGGGTCCCAGGGTGGGTCTGGGCCCCTTGGAGACGGTTGGGCGATGAATGAGACTGTAGACAAATCTGGCTTGATTAAACTCCATCCTATACCCGATAATAATGAGTCTCCACAAACGGCATTTTTGACACCACGGCATCTCTGGGCTTTCCCCGAACAGAAGCAACGACTTTTGTTCCCGACTTGTGGAAGCCGCGGTTGACGTAGCCCATGGCGATGTTTTTCCCCAGCGTCGGCGACGGGCCACCAGATGTGATGTAGCCGATCTTGTTTTTGTCGCCATCAAACAGCTCGACGCCGGGTCTAGTAGGAACCGCAGTGATGAAGCCCACCCGACGGATGTTGACGGCTTTCAGGTTTTTGAGATCTTGAAGGATCTTGGAGTCTCCCAGAAACCCTCCCTCTTCTCTTCGACGCTTACCAATGACCCAGCCCAACGACGCCTGGACGGGGTTGACATCTTCGTTCAAGTCATTGCCGTAGAGACACATGCCTGCCTCGAGACGCAGCGAGTCTCTAGCGGCGAGACCGGCAAACTTGACCACTCCTTCCCCTTGGTTGATCAGATTCTTGACAAAGTCAACCGGATTGCTGTCATGTCCAGGGATAATGATCTCAAACCCGTCCTCTCCAGTATACCCCCCTCGAGAGACGAAATACTCCCCGTCTCCGATCGTTGCCAGAGCAGAGTGGCCAAATCCAAGCTTCGAAAGATCGAAACTGGTCAGTTTCTGAAGCACCTCGGCCGATTTGGGGCCTTGAGAATTAGACCTCTTTTACTGTCATGTCACTCACCTTGTAATGCAATCATGGCACCCGACCGATCTCCAATAGTATGACTTAAATCAAACCCGCCTTTGTGCTGATCGAGATACTCGACAACCTTGTCTCTGGTCGCTCCATTGGTCACCATCAGAAACTTATCTGGCCTCTCCAGTTTGGTGATCAACGTATCATCCACGATCCCACCGCTTGGTAAAAGAAGCGTAGACAATGTCGACTGATACGACCCCAGCTCCTTCAACGCCGCGGGGGTAATCTTCTCTAGGAAGTCGACCGCCTGAGGTCCCTCAAACGTATGACGTACCATATGAGAAACATCAAAGATCCCCGCGTTCTTTCGTACCCAGTGGTGAGATTCAATGTGGCTCTGGTCTCCATACACCAAAGGCATCGAGTACCCTGCAAAAGGCACCATCTTGGCCTTGTACTCCAAGTGCAGAGAATTCAATGGCGTTTCGAACAGCGAGCCCTCATGAGTAGAGTAGAGCCGAAGCTTTCCAATAGCAACCCGTGCATTAATTCGTGATCGCAACATGGCGCGAGATCTTGAAGAAAATTGTTTGATTGTCAAGCTCACTTCAAATACCGACGACGCCGCACCTAGATTGGGACATGGAGGGCGGACTATATAGTGCGACGTAACTAACGTGTGCTCGATACGTAACTTATCCAAGATGAGCACGGGTGCGTAGTGCTTAGCTGGCTCTATTAATCCTGGCTGACTTTTCTGATCTAATCAGGAAATCTTCTTGTCGCAATGAGAGCAATGTTTTACCATGGCAGGGCTCTAACTTGCACGATGGGACCAGTGGTTAGGCTCAGCTACGATGAGAGAACTTCAAATATTTCTTTAATGAGAGGTTGCTACATCTTGCAGCAACATGTAGTTCTAGCACTTAGAGTTTTGATTTATTCCGACTCGACGGTGTCGTCGTCGGCTTTGGGACCGCTTTGAGAGATTTGCTCGACAAGGGAGCGGCTCGAGCGACGAAAAAACTCTGGCTGCTCGTATAAGCTCTTGGGAGTCCGGTAGATCTTTGAAGACTCCTTTTGAATCAGAGGCCGAAGCACTTTCAAAATATCAAAGAAATTGTCGTAGGCAATGTGAGTGATATGGTTCTTGATACAGTATTTCTCAAGCAAGAATCCCCGGCGGGCGAAAAGAACGTCAGCCTCTCGAGCAGCAGGGAGATCGGACACTCCATCTCCAATGAAGATCAGCAAAGGCACCCCATTCTCGTCAGCAGCTAGATTCTTAAACTCTTCAATTGATTTGGCCTTATCGTGACCTAAAGGATTCCCGGGATTTCTCCAGATGCACTTCCACTTGGACCCGTCCTTGGAGATCTTGGCGTCATTTGAAATGATGCCAATTTCATTTGAGCGCTCTTGGCCCAGAAATTCATTCAGGACATGGCGAAGAACCGGTCTCAGGCCAGCCGAAATGATATTGAACGGGATATCTTTCTCGATGCAGAAGTCAACGAAATCTTGAAAGCCAGGGTCGATCGTCAGTTTCTCCTTAAGAACCTCGAATGCCTGCGGAACAGTGCAGTTTAAACTGTCATACATTGCTTCGGAAGCCTCAACAAACGACTTGGCTCCCGTCTCTATATCATGATCTAATTCCGCTCGACGCTTGGGACCACATCCAAAGTTGTCAAACAACACGTGGCCGGTATCCTGCAAAAAGATTGTCCCGTCAAAATCTAAAAATGTCAGCATCCATTACCGTCATTCGACCGATATATGTCGCTCTGCCCACTTCAACATAAGCGTTACCCTTGATCTGTTCTATCGTGGGCGATCTACACTTCCCCTCCCGATCGATCGGACGACAACAATGCATCAGCACCAAAACGACTGCCCATCCGATAGGAGATCGGCACAGATAAAACTATTTCAACTCCTGGCAACTTTCAAATTGGTAGCGCCATGAAACTCAATCGGTCCATCACAATTTCAATACCCTCGTATATAGAAGGCGTTTGTAAGCGTCATGAGACCGGGCATTCAAAAGGCCCTCAGGCAATTAAGGCAGACGATAAAACATCGAAATCACTTACCAGAAAATACAGCAATGTTCCGCTTCCAGTCTCCCTGGGTAATCGTTGCAGTGTTCTCGGTGGGGAGCTTAACGTCATGGCCTAGCGACCCTGATCCAGGTTCATCTGTCATAGTGAATAGATTGCGTAAGGCCAACAAGAACAATCACAGCAGTCTCCGATAAGAGCTAAGAAGGGACGAGTTTAAAGTGTCGAGGAAGAAGGATGGTTGATGAGGGAAAGCGGTGATGTGTAACTGTAGACAATAGATGCCGCCCCCACTAGCACAAATGTCATCCCTCGGATCCTTGTATCGGCTACCCGACTGATACGCCGGTCAGAAATGAGCTATAGTGGATGACGGCTAGGCCAATGATACGATTGTTAAGTAACATTATGACGCTCAGATACGACGATCGCATTGATAGAGTTTTATTACAAGATTGCCGGCGAGACTTGTATCTAGACAGCATGTCCCTAGACATGGAGACCGAGTGACAGCGATGGTGGCTCCTAGGCCGAGAGTTTTGCCAGGTATTTCGAAGCGCTAGAATCAAACAACTTGGATTTCTCTTCCAAATCAACAAGAAAGGGGTGAGATGGATCAAGTTGCTTGAGTTTTTCCAGATATTTCGTATTGTCGCTCCCAGAAAGGAGAGCGCTTGCTGAAGCGGTAGCCAGGGCGTCGCTGGATTTAGGGTCTTTCTCGACAGCCTGGTTAATGGCATCATCAGCCTCAGGGAAGCGACCCAGGAGCATCTCAGACACGGCTTGTCCAATTAGCGCGGTTGCCGATGATGAAGGCGCTTGAGCTTGTTCTTCGTAAATATAGTAAGCCTCTTGGTACTTATTACCTCCCTAAAATGTCAGACAGTCGATCCTCATCTATGCTCACCAATCGCAGGTCCAGCCATGCCTCTGCAAGATTAAACACAAGGCTATCTTGAGCCCATGGTTTCGCCAATGCTATCTCTCGCTGAGCAGCACTGATTTGATCTTGTACCAGTCGAATCTGGATAATCAACGCAACCGCTTCAAGGTTGCTTTGATGGACCTCTAGGATCTTGATGGCGTCCTCATAGCGGCCTTCTAACGCTGTGAGAATGCCCCCAATAACCTGGACATTGGGATCTTCCGGGAAGTTCTCCACGAGATCATCAATCACCTTGATCGCCTGGTGCTTTTCACCCAACTTGTATTCTGCCAGTGCTCCAACCGCCTTCAACCCGGGTTCCTCGTTTTGAGAATCATCTTTCAGCCCATCGATAACATCCCGTTCTCTTCCAAGCGCAATCATGGACCGGTAAATATACACCTTGGCCGCAATGACGCTGGTTTCAGAGAAAATGGCAACTGAGGTGTCTGCAACCTCGTGGTACGCTCCCTGATAGAACTGATTTCGAATGGTGAATAATTCTAAGTTAATTCAGTCATGTTATCAAGGTAGACTTACCACCAGCGTCTGAAAATGGATTCATTCTCACTGACTGGCGTAGAGACAAGGGGTGGTGAAGAGCTAGTTGTTACCGTTACCGCTCCACGGTACAAGCTGGCGGGCGCGCCTAGGTGGACGGGTCCGTGCAGCGTTACTTGGACGGGTTTGGACAGCCTTGTAGCGGCACAAACTCACACTTTCTCCCCGGATACTATAAATGAACATTTACTGTGCCTAAACAGATACGGTTTACAAACGTCACGGTTAGCATCTCTGCCTTCTCTTTCGTCAACCTTGCTGATGTGAAGGCATAGGCCCAAGAGAAGACCCATTGATAGCCTTATAAAGAGCATCACGAGTGGGATCTGGCCTCAGGAGGCATGCAGTCCGCAGGAAATTCTTGCATTGTTGAATGATTGACGAGAATAAACCAATTGGAAAACTATGCAAGAGTTAGCATTATAAGCTGTTAGGGATTATTGAACGTAGGATGCAAGACTACCCTGTTAGATTGATTGAAGAGGTAGAAACCGCCCGGCCCACCCCGTAGATCGAGTCGGGACGAATGTTTGATGGACCGCTACAAGGCCTTCCAAGTAACGCTACATGGGGCCTGGCAACGCCTAGGTGGACGGGTTTGGACACTCTTGTAGCGGTATAGCAGAACACTATTTCCGACTCAATCTGTAGGACCTATAACTTGGACCTCTTCATAGCTTGGAGTGCTATAGATCGGGCGTCAGTAAAGCAGGTGATCGAGCTTCGCGCAAGCAAAGGAAAACAAGAGGTGCTACTCCGACCGACTATTAAGAAAGCTATATGGTAGTATGCAGAGTTTCGTAACTCATTATGCCCTTCGGAGGGTGAAGTGCAAAGAAAACTACTTTTTTGTTCTCAAGAATCCCTTTCTCGCCGTAGGGGCGTGTTTACTAAAACACATGGGCTGCCAAGTGCTCACACTCTTAAGACAGTCATAGACCCAGGAGGTATACTCGACCTTGATTGTTTTCACGGGCACTGGCATCTCCACAAGCAAGGGGTGCCAACTCCAAATCTAGAGCCTCGAACCGTTGTGAAGCTAAGAGCTGCTAGATCGAGGCAGACTGTTTATATTACAGGAAGGTCACTAAGTTCCTTTGTGCTGTTGAAGCTATTGGCAAGGTTCTACATGGGCCACTGAGATGCAACAGCTGCAACCAAATGGGCCATACAATGGCATAACATGCATGGTCTCGTAGACATCAGCAGCTCTTAGAAGAGATTGCCAACGAGCCGGAGCAGTAGCAGGCAGGCTTACACTAAAAATAACTGCCCTACATGTTACCTTTGTATAGTCTTCGAAGTTTATATTTCCATCATCCTAACTTCCCTATGATAATAATTCTCGTTTCATATATTAACTATCTGAACATCAACAAATTATTAAATGTACGCTACCGCTATAAGGAATGATTTCGAAAAATACCTCGCATATATTACACCCGACAAGAGCGATTCCAGGCAAGTGGAAAAAATACAGATTTTAATAACCAAGGTTCACCTAGACATCAGCTTATCCCCGAGCTTTTATCCTTTTTCTTCGACTCAATATCGTTTCTAAAAACGTTCAACACAACGTCCTGGCCCTTTAGAGGCCAATTAAAAGTGTCTTGATGTCAATAATATTATATACCTTTACCAAGTTATGGTGAGTTTTTGCCCGTTGAAGATGAATAATTCTTGTCAGACTTGTTCTAATCATGGAACTCCTTCCAGTAGCCCTAGTTATGTACTCTTTGTGTTTCCCTACATGGCCAAGTGGTTTTCAGGTGATTTTATTATCATCTACATTCAAAGGTTGTGGACAATATCTTACCTCAGTAGGATTTATTGAGACACTTCAATGATGTCCTATCGTGACATGGTTTTCTGATCTATGTTCTGAAAACATTTATAATACGATACTTTTCTGGACCATTGTCTAGTGCGAAGATGGCTTGAAACAAAGAGCGCGAGGCCATGCGACTACACCTGCGACGATGACAGACCTGTTGGCTTCTGGCTAGGTCAAGTATGTAGCCAAACTTATCCGAATAATGGAATTCTTGATTTGATTGCTCTAGACTAGTTCTGTTGTCAGTAGCTCTCAAGTCATTGCCGAGTCTTATATAAGCTTGTGAATACACGTCAGGAGGAGATGGTCATCTCGCGTCCCCGAAAATCAAAGGCTTCGGCGGCGTTCTTTTAAAACACTTCTGACCCAGCATGTTACTTCCAACAATATGGATTTCGCTCCTCTGTTGAGCGGTCTGGGTCTGTCATTTGAAAAGGTGAACAGATGATTATCTACACTCACTGAAATAAAATATATTTGTAATAGAGCTTCATTGGTGAACACGTCTTCTTGCTGAGTACGGGATTCCCTTTGTCTTAAAGAGTCATTACAAACACAACAAAACCCAATGCGGCATCGTGTGGGTGCCACTGGTGGACGCCGCTAAGCGAGAGAATCAGCGGTCGCTCAAATCGCCAGATATGTCGTCACTTTGTGAATAATATACTAGTGCTGGCTCGTTCAAAATTTTTTCGCTTCATTTACTATTCCCAACCAATGAATGCTCTGCCTTGGCCTGTAAAGACTCTCAATCTCTCATTGGCGACGTGACTCTGTTCTTGCCTCAGACATGTTTCAGGTTTGAAAGGGTGAAGATTCCCCTGGTAATCACTTCAACCAGAGATCCTTAGTGAATCTCACTGTACTAGAACGATCAATCGTATTACAACTTCTGGTTGGATTAAGGCGGTTACAAAGTTTCCATCAAGACAAAGTAAAAGTTGCAGATATTAGGTACAGCTTGTAGATAAAATCCAACTTAATAAAACTCCTCTACGTTTTATTTACCTGTCGATCTGAAACGTGCCATCATCGTCTTTAACGATAGAATACATCATAAGTGATATAAGAGCATTTGTAACTGTGCCATCACACAACACTAGTACATGCAAAATATCGGTATTTATTCATATGGTACACGGTCTTCCCTTTTTACTCTTCGGAAGCTGAAGAGGTCAAGAAATCATCGAGCAAGCCAAGAACCATTTCATAGAGCTGCTCATCAGAGCAGTTCAGCATATCACTAGGTTCAGAATATTTGATGAGAAGATCAGCCCATTTGTTAATCACACATTGAAGTCCCACAAAAGATGGCCGTAGGGGTTTTGCTTGATCAATAATTCCCTCAGGGGGAGAAGACATAAGGCGCAAGATTAGGTTAAGTTTTACATCGTACTCTTTGCTGGAGAGCTTTTTAAAAGCCCAATTACGGCCCTCATCATCATCCTTGAGCTCTTTCAATTTCCCATCGTGAAAATCATGACCATAGACCAGCCAGACTAGCACAAAAAAAAAGGATTCAAGCTCACTTAGAACGGAGTAGGTTTCCTTTAAAAGGACCTCACGTGACATGAATAGTCTCGTTCCAAGAATAGTACCTCCCATCCGAGTGGTGTTATAAAAGACCGCATTCCCAAGGTCAATCAGGCTTCCTCTTTTCAACTGAGGATCGAACACAATATTCGCTAAACTCACATCTCGATGTAAGACACCAAATTTAAAAAGATGAAGGTGACCTATATGTTAGACAAGAGAGTAATGTCGTTTTCTTACCAATGATGCTGTCTCTTAAAGCAGTCACCATGTCTCGGACATTAGATACTGACGTGAGGAGAGGGTCTCCCGCCCAAGCTGTGACAATGCGCTCCCGTTGGAGCTCGGGTGGTAGGTCAAGGGCGCCAATGTTATACAATCCACCAGCGTAAACTACAGCTTTCTTTATGAGCAAACCGCGAAGATTTGCTCGCGTCGTGGTTCGTTCTTGTCGATCGATGGTCAGAAGCCTAGGAAGATAGGTAGACGGCTGATGAATCTGGATGGCCTCTAAGATTTCACCTTCGGAGGGTCTGTCAATTCGGACCCAGTGGTCCTTTATGAAAACGGTTCGCCCAGAAGCGTCCGATCCTTGGAATACAGTCCTACTCAGCTGGAATTCGAGAGCTCTTTGGCAGACTAACTTTGCATCCATCACCCACACCGCACCCACCATCTGAGGAGGACGAAACGACCACTTCATCATCACGCCGAGATTCTCTAGTGTTGACAATTGTATTGACCTAAAAATACGCCACAAATCAAAGGGGTTTCTTGCTATATCAACCTCAGAGAAGTTGAAAATTCCGGTTCTATCCACCATAAGAGGCATCATCTTCCAGCCATTGATTCGGCCCGCTAAGACGAAAAAACGGGAGAGATCATGGTCAAGGACTTGCATGGCTAACTCGACCACCTGCTCCAGAGCGATCTCAGCAACCTCTGCTTTTTCGTTTTGTTTGAACTCAAGGATGAGTACAAGATCCGACAGAGGGTGTTTAGTAGCATCTTTGCCATTCTCCTTCGCGATCTTGACGCCAAAGTCAACTTCTCGACGACCGTGGTTAATTGATACTACCGTACTGGATACCATCTGAATATCTGGATTGCGGGGACTGGCGTTGGATGCAGACGTCCAAATCTGTTGCAGATACTCGCGTACCGTTTTCTCAGGCGGTTTCTCTGGAAGCGTTTTTTGGGGCGCAAGTTCCTGCTTGATAGCATCCTGATCAACAGAAAGGATGCTGTTGCTGCGATCAGGACCAAGTTCTTTTAGGAGAAAGGCCCACAGTGATTCATCAATCCTATATCGGTGCCCCACCATCAGCATTCGGACAGTGGGTCTTGTAAGGTTAACGGTCTGCCTAAATGCAAGAGAGCCCGCGTTTGTGCTGGTTTCGCCAGCAGACATTCTGACGGAATTATCGTGGGCCTCTTGTTGCCCCGAATGTAAGGCCTTTTTGGCCTCGCCTGATGCAGATCACAACAGCACTATTCACAGATTGCTAATGTGCAGACCTGTTAAGGCACTTATCAAAGTGCCTTTCAAAAGAGCTCATAGAACAAGAACGTGTCTTTCTTGGGGCGCTCTTTGAAAATCAGCTCGAGCCGGAAACGGTGGTTAAAATGGCTATTGCTGGCATCTTTTCCAGGGTGGCAGTCACTGAGGGGGCTGCCACGGAGGCCGCCATTAATCTACGTAAGTAGAAGCTTTCGGGCAAGATCAATTAATCTCAGTTAAAACAGAAGGGCTCAGAGAGCCTCTAGATGCTTCTAGAGTGCCATCTCTAGGAAAGCATTTCTGGCTTTCTCTACTGCTAGAGATGCAAAACTTTTCTTCCCGGTCGCGGACGCAGTCTATGACTAGCAAAGCCCGGGCTGAGGTGAAGGTATTGACAGACGAGTTTGACGCCCCAAGAAGGGCACGTTCTTGTTCTATTAGTTTTTTTGAAAGGCACTTTGATAAGTGCCTTAACAGGTCTGCACATTAGCAATCTGTGAATAGTGTTGTTGTGATCTTACTTGTCTGTTCATCATGGTCATTAATTGCAGAATCATCTGAAGATGGTTCTTGGAAAGATTGCATTTTGAATATACTTGAATCAGGCTAAAGCAGGCGGCTTTATATTCATCTTTCGTACGATATTGATGCCACTATGACCTGCATCAGAACACAAAGAACCACTTTTGATGCTCCCATGACCGGTCTCGAAGATTTGCTACACAATGACGGTGAATGTCTTACTTGTCTTTATTCTCAGAGTCTTTGCCTTGTCCCTGACTTTGCTTCCTTAGGCTCTCACATGCCATCGTATCATACATTGTTTCAATCTGTTTCAGCCTTTATCGTTCAAGACCAAAGCTAGTCAGCCTTGACGATCGCGCGTCGGCCCCTTGCCATTAGTATACATTAGTCAACACTATTAGCACTTTCGACGCCGCGTGCCTCTCTTGTTTGCATTGTTGCTGTGAGACAAGCTGATGACAGCCGTGAATAACTAACTGTAAAAGAGACACTTGATACATGTTTACAATAAGGTTCGGCTATGTAAGCGTGGGTTACCTTTGGACGGATGAAGATGAGAAGAATAAGCAACATTTCACTGATACATCTCAGTGATATCCCTATGGTGACGTATGTTTCTGGCCCAACTTTGTTACTTTTCAATACATTTCTCAGTTCGAGGGCGATCACTAGCATTGCTACGCCTGGTTGGATCAAAGAGTTCCAAAGTCTCCATCAGGACAATGGAAAAGTTGCACACTGTGAAGTACAGATTGAAAACAATTCTAACTCAAGATACACGGAAATCTACGTATTATATGCCTCTCGATATGACACGTTCAAGAACCAGCGTTAACGATAGAGTACATCATAATTGATATACGAGTATTTGTAACTGTGCCGGGCCATTCCACTGTATTAGTTATTTAGGTTGGAAATATCAACCTATCCATATCGCAAGTCCTTAATCCCGGCGACTTTCGTGACATACGAGTTGCCCATATCTCAAGATGTCGAGAACCGAAAGTTCAAGAAATAGTTTAGTTTGCCGGAAGTATATATATATCATATGTGAATGTTTGAAGATCAGCATTTCTTAGAGATACCAGTTTTCAAGGCGACTAAACCATGCCACTGGCTGGGAGGAGACAATGAGGTTGATGACACTTGCACTACTATACCTCATTTCAGAAGACAAAAAGGTGGTGAAGTGGGATAATAATAAATTTGCTTGTAGTATGTTAGAAAGAAGAAATGCCAAATGTTCAACTGTCGCTTTTTTGGGATAAACTTAGATGTTCTCCTTGAACCTATTTGTTCTGGACTGGTCTAAGAGTGAATATATCCATTCAGACCTACTATTGTGATGAGAGGCTGCCTGTTTTGCGCTAGACATACATTGTTTCTGTTATCCTTAGTTTGTCCAATGGTTATCCAGAGATTTATTTCGTTTTCAATTACAAAAGGAATACAAACATGGTGTGCAGGTTCATGGCAGGTCGGTACCATCTTCTCGTAGGTTTCCTACAAAGCACGGCAGTCTCGAACAGAAATAATTTCGTAGTCTCTTCCTAAGTGCCTTGTCATTTGTAGAAACAAGATGATGCCTATTTGTAGGCTAAAATGGTCAGATCTATGAGTATCATAACTGTGCAGTAATCAATGGAGAAATCATTGATTTGGCTCAAATGACCTGATAAATAATTTCTCCACGCACGTTCCTACACGGCCTGCCTTCCTAGGCGCTCCCGACGCTGGCTCTTCTTGAACGAAAGATCACTCACTGCGAGCGACAATGCGTGCATAACATTGATAGACCAGCGTTTCTTGGCGAAGAACTTTGGGTTTAATTTCCGGCGTAGATGGCAATTCAGACATCTGCATCCTCTAGAATTATAATATCATTATCATAGCGCTGAACATGTGTATTGGTCTTCTAATTGCTGTAACAATCCACCCGCATGAATCGTAATCTCCCACCTGTCGTGACTTCCTAACATGGCGACGAAATCAGGACAGCTGGCTGGCCTCAATCAGCGAGCAAAAAGGTCGGCCTGTGTAATAGGCGCAGGTGCTGCAGGAATGGCAGCCGCTAGGGTTCTCACGCTTAATGACTTTTCAGTGACGTTGTTTGAGGCGACCGATCGAGTTGGCGGAAGGGTAGGTTATCGAGAGAGTTGTATGTCTTGACGATTGGCTTTTTGGCTACCTACTCTTTTTGAGATGTTTTAATTCTACTGAGTCCCTCTTAGAAGCATGTCGAATGGCTAACTGACCTCCAGATCAAAGCTACGACCCGTCTCGGTGATTCTCTCGGTATTGCTCTATCAATTGATTGCGCGTTAACCTAGATATGGGGCCTAACTGGATCCACGGTCTAGTCGCGACGAATAAATTATTGGACTACATAGATTCCTCAAAGATCACATACCGAGACCCGGAAAGTGAAAGCCAGGTGACCTTTGTTTTACCCGATGGCACTGCAGTTACTCAATTGATTGGAGATACCCAGTCAAAATCACCAAATGTACCTCCAGATTTACTCTCTACTTACTATGGGTATATAGACAAGGCTATTGCATATTCAAAAGCCAAGCCAGACGGCGAAATAGACCCCCATATCAGTGTAAAGTCACACATCTGCGCTCAACTGGACAAAGACTTTCCTAATGACTCAAATACCAGGCAGATCATTGCTGATGCTGTGGAACTCTGGGGTGCCGTTGTAGGTAATGATGCTGACAACGAAAGTCTGAAATACTTGTACTTTGAAGAGTACGGCGAGGTATTAGTCACACTACGGTTGGTTGGTTAACTAACGCTCAGGCGAAACAAGTATTTCTAACTGGACAAGGCTACGACCATCTTCTTCGCCAAATCCGCACCGAGTGTTTGTCAAACGTGGAGCTGCGCTTAAATTCGACTATTTCAGATATAATATGGGACAGGTTTGACACCAATGTTCCTGTAAAAGTAAAATATACCTCAAAGAACGACGCTGTCTCACACTCGGCTTCGTTTAGCCTGGCTATCATTGCGGTTCCTCTTGGTTGCCTGAAACTTAACCATCCTATGTTCTCTCCTCCATTACCTCTGCATCTCTCCAATGCTATCAAAGACCTCGGAATTGCTCATCTAGAGAAGGTTTACATCAAATTTTCCTCGAGATTCTGGACCCACGCGTCTTACTTCTTCCTGAGACCTTGCTACGCGCACGAGACTAACCCTATGCATTCAAGTCTTCTTGGGTTTGCTCTTACAGATCGTCCTATCATTCTTTTCTATCTTTATGGAAAGTTGGCAAAAACCTTGACGGAGTTGCAACAGCCCGGCAAATCGCAGGAAGTGATCGACAATGAAATCGTGGAAATGTTTAGACCATACTATTCTCGTATTCCTGGCTTCTCCACTGAGCTCGATGATCCCACTGTTGCCGCTACTTGCTGGTCTAGAGACCCTCACTCCGGCTACGGGTCCTATGTTCAATTCGACGTAAAGTGTTTGCACGGTGAAGACGATCTGCAATATCTCCGTGAAGGAATGCCGGAACGCGCCGTTTGGTTTGCCGGCGAGTACATAGCTGGCGTGGGAGAGCTGGGAACGGTCGGAGGAGCATTGAGATCAGGTGAATGGGCCGCGGAGGCAGCAACGGGAAAATATCTGGGCTGATTGTTTATCATTTAATTCCTGTTTCTTCAGAATCATTATTGCGTCTTAGTCCATGTGTTAAATCGCACCGCTGCAAAACATAAAGTCTCATTGGGTAAGCATGCGATGAAATCGGTCAGATAAATGCCATTCATTTTCCATGCCGACAAAGGGATCTATTGGTGCTGAGAGGCCATGAGAACAATTAGCCTCAAATGCTGCAAAAAGGAAAAACGCATCAAAGAGCTATCTACCTGCTGTGGGGAAGTCATATTGGACCGGCCGAGCAAACGCAAAGAGGAAAAAAACACTTGATGATGGCACACTAATAGCATGGACAGTTCAAAGAAATGTAAGCCCTACGCCATCTCCCAGCTATTAACATGCACGAGCAGAAGAGAGATATACCAGCAGGTCTACGGAACACTAGTTTCTAGAAGAAATAACCGACTAAGCCAAGCGTACATTTTTTTCCACAGAGTCATCTATTGCTTTTGCATGGCAACGATATCGGTGGCTTGGACGTGATCCTCATCGTCTTCAATCATTTGCTGGAGCTCATCGATAGAGACCTTGGCATCCTCGACAATCATAGCTAAACGAAGCTTGGACATACCGAAACCGACTTCGACCCATTGATGTTGACCCCATTGCAGACCCTCAAGCTCAATGGCCTTGACCTTGGCCAACATCTCTTCGAGATCAGTTTCGTCATCCCAAGGAATGACGTCCAGCGTCACCGAAGTCTTAGCAGCAGGGCCAGGGCCTTTGGCAGCCTTCTTGGCTTGGTACTCGGCAAGTCGCTGGGCCTTGAGCTTTTCAGCCTCCTCATCTTCTTCCTCATCCGATCCGAAAAGATCAACGTCTTCGTCATCATCATCACCAGCTTCCTCTTCAACAACAACGACCTCAGCGGGGCCTAAGCTGTTGATGTCAAGAGGTTCGCCAGTGGCCTTGAGTTCATCGCCGTCAAACGAGGCAATGTGCTTGTACCAGCGGGCAGAGTTGGGGTAGGCTGATTCCTCAGGAGCAGCGCCTAGGGTCGTGAAGACAAGAACATCATTGGCAGAGGGTTCATAACTAGACCAGTTAGTAGTGGCCCTGATATGGTTTATGGAACAAAGTCATGGCTTTAAATCAGGTAAAAGTGAACAAAAATTTGGCTTCAATTCAAAGCACGGGGTCTAATCCGGCTCATAAACACGGACCAAAATGTTATCATCATAAAAAGCAAAAAATTATGCATAGCTTGGATCCAATTCAATTACTTACCCAACGATGTAGCTCTTGTCAGCAAGATGTTTCTCAAGAGTAGCAAGACCTATACCGTCAGATCTGCTGCAGGATGGTGAGAAATGAATGGATAATTCAACCATTGACTCGAATTACCACTCATTCCACTGCATTTTAACTCACCAGAAGGGGTAGTAAGATCTCCGAAAGGCATGGTGAAGTGTGAAAGTGTAAAGAAAATTTTGCCGCAAGGAAATCTATTGGAGCCGGGTAACTGTTCTATGTCAGCCCCGTTGTCAGTTGGTCTTCATCCGCAAACATGCTGTAGCGCTGGGCCGCGATGGTCAAAGACCACGTTGCGTAACTGGCAGCGAAGCTGGAGCCAGCAGATTAATAGGAGAGAGCTAAATTAATAAGTGTAAGGAAATAATAAAAGGAGAGAAAATTGGTGGAGTATAGGGCAAAGAAGAAAGGTAGCTGGTAAACGCAGCTCATTTTTGATTCAATTCGATTTTTTCGAAGCGGTTCCGTGCAACTTTGATATTCTGGAGGATCAAGGACTCTTCCTGAGTGGATGGGTTTGTGGAGTCGGCGGGAAGGATCAACATGATAAAAGTATTGGCAGTCAGTGTATCAATATAGGCATCACAGTTGATGCCTTGGATATACATGGACTGAAAATGTGCTCTCATTTTTGTGCAACTTTGCTTGAAAGTTTTTATAATGTTGCTGATCTTTTCAAACCGCTTGGGATCGAGATCGGTAACATCTGTCTGAGGAGAATCGTGAGTATCGGGAGAAACATGAGACACCACAAGAAAAGTCGTCTTTTCAAACATAATCACTTCTTCGGCTTCAGTAATATCAACAAACGACTTGAGACTCTTTTGGAAGTAGTTCATATTGGGAATCAAGCTGCAAACAATACTCGACCAGGCCTAATAATTAGATGCCATACTTTTCTGTGTATCTTACCTTGTAGAGGGACTCATCCCAAATGGAACTGGCAAACGCATGTACAGACATATTGTAAGGCTTTGCTGTATCTTGGATAGTATTGAGCATAGATTTAAAGACCTCGTCTCTTTTCTCAGTCTGTACTAAATCCATCTTATGCAACAGACAAAATACTTTGGCATTTGGACTATAGTCACTCAGGTTTTGCAGACATCGAGCGAATGTGTCGACGTCTTTACTGACTTCTTCAGATTCAACATCAAAGACATAGATAAGTACTTCGACCATACGAAATATATGATCACGCTGGGTGGTAAAGTAGTTGTCCATAAATGCATCTTGACTAAGTGAGAGTTAGCGCCCGTCTCATCGTAATATTCATACCCTCCGCAGTCCCATAGGTTCAAGGTCATATTGCCCAAAAATCGCACATGAGAATGCTCTACATCAATTGTTGCACCCAATCGTCGCGTGTCAAAGGCCGAATAATTGCTAGAGATATTAGTTCCTTGATAATCGCTCCTGGCGTCAAGCCTTCCTACCTGAAGATGATGCTCCTCATCGACGACTTTCCTGAGCCAGAACGGCCCTTTATGGTTAGCTATGTCTCTTCACCAGTCTCATTGCACACCATTAACAATAACTTCTTTCTCGATGATGCAGGCGCCATTGTAGTTTATCTATACGTCGGTCTTGGGTCCCAATTGCCAGAGGTGCTGGAAATCAGTAAGGGTCGCTACGAGTCGGCAACGCAACTGGGCGCTGTGCATCCACCCCATTTCAAGCTTAGTTGTTACGCAAAAATATCTATACCCCAGAATTGCTAGAAAACAGAGAAAGTCAGAGATTGTTGGCCTGGCGAAAATTATCCCAGCTCGAGTTCAATACAACAAAAATCTCTTGACAAAGCAACTTCTGCTCAGCCGACGCTGTAGCTGGCACTTTATCAGGATGGACCTTTGCTACAACCTTCATGTAGTTGATTTTGACTCGCCTCGGGTCAACCAAATCAGCCATGCTCATCTTCTTCACTCCAGATTCAGGCCATATCACCTGGTCCAAGGATCCCAGTAACGCACGTAGGTTATCCTCTTTACCAGTCTTCCACAATATTATCTTGGATTGGATCCTGTCTTGAATGGCAAACTGCTCAGATTTCTCTCGCTCCTGGCGTTCATTTGATTCGCGAAGCTTTTGAACCGCTTCAGAAGGTGGAGCCGACATAGCTGCCAAATCATCGGCGGCAGAGCGAACGGGAGCTGTTTTTGTAGTGGTATCAAACAATGAAGGTTCCGTCTCCGTCTTTTTAGTTGGCCCATTGATGATCCGGTCTAAGCGATGCTTTCCATTCATGACTGCTTTGTCAGACACTCCCGATTCAATCAACTCGCTGTATGCATTGAGGGCGTCGTCGAACCTTTCCAGCTGCTCGAGCGACTCCGCCCGCCGTTGGACCAACTTTATCCAGAACTGCTTCATCGGCTTCCCACCGTCGACTGTTTCACCTTCTCCTCTATTGGAGCCGATAAGAACAAGTCCCTCATCACAATCGCCCAAGCTTTTTCGAGCTTCGCCATTCTTGAGAGCTGTTGCGGCTCGATTTGAATAGAGAACGGCTCGAAGAAGATGGTCTTTAGGAATGCTATTCAGAGCCTTTGTATAAAATTCGTATGCCTCTCCAAAATCTCCACGTTTGAACGCATCATTTCCAGATGATCGTGAGTCCGCTACTTGCTGTTTAACAGAGGGAAGAAGATCAGTTTCGGGTCTTGGCGGAGAGCGAGCTTTTGACGGATTCGAAGGAGGTCGTGTCGCATTAGAAGGGGTCGAGGTTCTGGAAGGAAGGGTACTGGACTGGGTGGAGCTGGTTCGTTGCGGTCGTTTCATTGAAGATATATAGTCATCATCGTCACCAAGGAGATTAGCCGATTTGAATCGTTGAGCAGGAGTCGACTTCACATCAACAAGGGGGGATACAAGAGGCGGCTGCTTAGTCTCTCGAGAAGATGGCCTAGGAGGCATTCTTGGAGTCGGTTCTTCAGAAAATGAGTCTATTGAAGATGTTTTTCTTTCAGTATAACGATGCTGTCTTTGATACTCGGCTGATCCGCGAGCATGACGTCCATTAGAAGCTGCCGAATCTCGGCTCGAATCGCGCGAGTGAACATGTTCCAAGTCAGCCTTCTTCTTATTTAAGCTTTGTTCCTGCAATTTCTGGATCCGTCGTCCTTGCTCTTCATAAAGTTTTGCCTCTCTCATCCATGCAGGAGTATTATCGTCAGATGGCCCTCCCTGGTTGTATTCCCTCACTGCTTCAGCCATCATTTTCCTTCCCTCTTGCCAGATCGAGTTGGCTTTCGACATGAACTGAGTTCCAAATTCGGACGCTAACTGCGTTAGATCCACATCTTCGTCCGAGCTTTGGTTGTCGCGTCTAGGCTGCATCGTGGCGTGTTCTTTGCGGTTTTGTCGAGCTCTGGCTTCCGCAGTACTTATCCTATGCGCTTCACTAAGAATCCACTCAACCGCCTCGTCCACTGACGTAGCATTAGTCTTCCTGATAGCCTCTCGAGCTTGTTCCACACTGAATCCCATATCAACAATTCCAGCAATGATTCCATCGCGTCGAGTATCGCCTGTAGGTACTGGAGTTCCTTGCCTAGATATATGAGCAGAAGTGCCGTTTCTTCTAGAAGAGGCCGTTGAGGATGCTGAATGCGGACGAGGTAAGGTAGAATTAGGTTCCTGCACCGATCTAGGCCTTTCAATGCTCTGGGTGCGAGCCTGTCGTGCCCCTGCTTGTTCTTTGTCCTTGACTATTTCTGCCTTGACGGGGTTGGTGAACTCACTGAGAAGATCAATATCATTGGTACCTCTCGATTCCGAAGAGTAGGATATGTCAGATTTCGCAAAATTCGAAGGATTCGACGCAAACACAGCAAAGGGGTCGCTACTATCGGCTGATTTGGTCTGCTGAGAGGGAGTAGGAGACCCAGATTTAGCTAGAAAGTCCAAACCGTCAGCTGTCCAGTCATTACTCCCACTTTTCTGGCCATTTGTTCCATTCAACCCGGCACTTTGACGTTGCTGTTCAGCCAAGGTCAGTTTATTCCGTTTGGAGCCAAATGACACCAGATCAGCAAACGCATCCTGACTAGCAGGTTTCATAATACTGCAACAATGATGCAAATCGCCTTATTAATATAGGCGAGGTCAGGTTCCGTATACAAGGCCTTGCCCTGCTACCTCACTGGACGTCGAACCGGGTAACGGGTTTGGTGGTGACAGCGAGCAACAAAATTTGGCAAGACAACCAATTCTTCGGCTAGATCAGGACTGAATAAAACGCTGGCTATTGGTCACGAGCCAGAGTAATAATGAAATCCTCACTTTGGAGCCGGATAAACTTGTTTTCTCGGCCGATTTTGTCCATTTCTAAGACAGAGTCGCCAAGTCTGTCGTTGGTCTTGGTTCGAACGGCCACCAAGCATGGAGCAGGGTCGACATCAAATATTCGCGACACGGCCGGACGGCGATTAGGCGTCAAACGAGGGCAGAACTCCAAGGTGAATGTCGGTGATATCATTGTGCGGCAACGAGGAACCAAGTTCTTTTGTGGAGAGAATACGTATATCGGGAGAGATCATACAATCCATGCTCGAGAGCCTGGTTGGGTCAAGTTTTATCTTGATCCGTTCCATCCTAAGCGCAGATTTGTGGGAGTTGCACTGAAAAAAGAATACGATTTACCGACACCTCACTTTGCTCCCCGAAGACGCCGATTAGGATTGACTCCCATAGAACAAGCCGAACAAGCACAGAGAGAAAAGAGCCGAATGCTTCGACAGGAGCAATTGGGGTTGAATAGGGTCACTAAACTTTTGGAAGAACGAGAGGCTGCTCGTCAAGAACGACGAAAGACTCTAGGAGAAGAATTCATTTCTAAAAGTGGAGCCGACTCTTCTCTCTTAGAGGCTGCAGGTGCCCAGCTTGATATCGAAGCGAAACTACGGCATTCAGGTCGGAAGCCTTTGGAGGCGTTCAAAGAGGCTGAATTCCTCTTTGTGGAAGAAGTCGAGTTTGACAAGGCAGGCGGAAGATATACCTCAGACAAGGCTCAAGAGTTGATTAGTCAGTACAAGACCGTAATGGGCTTGCGTGAGAAAGAGGTCGGTGAAGAACTCACACCTCTTGCTGGCGAGGAACTTTTCGCTTATGTTTCCTCCCTCTTGCCCGAACTAACGAGATTGTCCGAGTCAGGAACGTATGCCGATATAGAAAAGATCCGCTCCCTCATCTCTGATGTTCGAATTCCCGTCAAGACAAAACGAAGCCTGTCCTCTCGCTTCATCCGCATGATGACGCCTGAAATGGCCTCCATTATCACAGATAGACCCACTCTACTACGCTTGGCTAAGGAAAAAAAGATTGGTCTCATCAAGAAATTCAACCCTCTCAATGGCAAAATCGAATACTTGCCTGGACGCACAAGTGCTCAAGCTAAACTAGGGCCGGCCGAATTTGTGGCCTATCTTAAGCAGCTACGTGATCAAAGCGTCTAGTTCATATTTGTATATAGTTACGACCGTGATCTTTATCCTTTTCCTATCACATTTTTTTCATTAGAACTCGCAATTAATGACTCTTCGCCTCGCTAACGTCGATCGCGGCTGTGCTCATGTGTCTTTTCATATTCCCTCGAGTAGATTCCTAAAGCTTTCGCGGGAAAGTAAAACTTATAATTTGGATATCGAATCATGCAGCTCATGTTGAATTGGCCTTCTATCTCCTCCTGAGCCCAGGATCCATCCGCTAACTGCCGCTCTCTAATAAAATCTATGGCTCGTCCAATCACATCTGTATCGGGGTACTTTGCATACATCAGCGCTAAGACAATCCAAGAGGTTTGGACCACTTGAGAGTGGGTTTCAGGGATAAATGAAGCCACCTCACTTGATCGGATGCTTTCACCCCATCCACCGTCTGAATTTTGTCTCCAAATGAAGAATTCACAGCCTTTTCGAACAGATTCGCTATTTTCATAAGATTCTCCCTGGAACGATAGCGCCTCAATTGCAAACATATGAGCGTAAGAGAAGCATATCCCCCAGGAACCAAACCAACCTCCGTCTTCTCTTTGAGTATGCTTGATAAAGTCGCACGCTTTTTTGATAGCGTTCTTGATCTCATTTGATCGGTAATCATAAAACTTTGTGAAATATGAAAGTCCAATGACCACGGAATCGCTACATTCAACGTAAGGGAATTCCGTCATGATATTACCAAAAACTTCAGCAGGATTAATGGCTTCCAAGGCAGGAGGAGCCTTGATCCTTTCATAAGATGCAAAACTGCCCTTGCAGAAGCTATCGTTCTGTAAAGATAGTAACAAGTCAACACTCTTGAACAGACGTTCTTTGGGGAGAACATCCTTGAAATGTGAAAATTCGGGAAGGCTCTGCACCATTAGGACTGCTTTCATAGCTTCCGAGGTAGTATCAGAGACAGTGTATCCTTGCGATCGTTTTGAAAAAGGCCAGGCACCTATTCGTTCATCCCGATACTCGCCTTTGACGGGGTCCATGATTTGAGACCGTTCCAAAAACATAAACGCCTTGTCTACAGTATCTTTGAATTCTGCATCTTTTGCAAATCCAGTCTCCACAAGGCATTGCAAAGCAAAACTTGTATCCCAGACCTGAACTCCGTCGGTGCCGTCCATCATCATCCCTTCAGGTGACATGTACATGTAGTCTTTGAACCGATCCAAACTCTTTTCAAACTCGACCGATTGCTTTCCTTTCTCTATATACGCCACCAAGCAGTTTAGGGACAAGTTGATGGGAGCAATACAGCCATAACCTGTATTCTCAAACTCAATTTCTATCTGGTTCCAGACCTCCTCATTGGCCTTGTCTTTAAGCCACTGAGGCTCGAGCTTGTTGTTCCAGACGTTCAAGAAATTATTGGCAATATCAAGAATTTTCGTATGCGGATAATATACGTCAATCTCAGACACAGTATTGCGATGCTTTGCAAAATCAATAGTCTCGTATGGCTGACAGTATAATTCTTGTCGAATCGAGCGAAGGAGGTCATCAGTTGGAGGAGAAAATCGCTTCGAATAGAGATATCCCATTGGCAAGTAGACCGCCCGCGTGTGTACCCACCATCGTCCAGGGTGAATTGGAATAAAGTATGGTAGTAGCCAAAGCTCTGGAGGAACGGGATTAACGCCTGACCAGTCGTAGACTCCGAGGATGGCCAGCCACACTTTACCCCAGTGAGGAGATCCAAGAGCACCGCCCATAGAATGAAGCGTCCCTCGAGCTTTGCGAGCAACAGGATGGTCTGCATCGACACCCAAGAGTCGCAACATGACATAGTTGAGAGCTGTGCCAAACACAGTCGACTTGTCCTCTGTGTGAAGACCCCAGCCTCCATCGTAAGGATTGGCTTTGTTAGCAAGGTATCGAACCATTTCTATCTTCATTGGCTCCGGAATCGGCGTCTTAGTCACGTAATGGACTATAACAGCTCCGCCAGTGAGAAACATCGGGCCATCATAGAGGCACGACCAGAACCCCGGTTCAAGCTGCAGCTCTTTGAAGAATTTTAATCCATTGCGACACGCATCGAGACTATTTCTCGCCCTGGGAAGATTAGGGAGCCCCTGATGTCAGTGTCTCCGAGTATTTAGGCTTCTTACAGTATCCAGACCGAGCGTATATCGTTCATAAACAGACTGGCCTGACCGGGCTGAATCTTCAGGAGAGAGATACACCCAGTATTGACGACCATCATCGTCTGCATGTAGTCTCCATCGAGTTAGATCTGTCTTCGGAAGACCAAATCTATCGGAGACGAAGGCCATTGATGTAAATGATGGATGCACAACGCTCTGTATGGGGTGCAAGAAACACGTCAAGTGATAGAACACAGGATTTCTACATACTGCAATGGAGAATGGATTGAAGTAATTAGACAATATCGAGTGACTTTCTAGTGTATATTGCCTGGTTGAAAGTATTCAGCACCGAGAATGGAGGAGAACTTTCTATCGTGACTGACATTTGAAGTCACCCGCTTTCTACAGAAAATATAGTCAATCAAAGTGCACTAGCACTGTGACTTGCCGATATTCAGCGCTGTAAGTGACCTGACTGGCTCTTCAAGTCGAGGACGACCTTGTCGCTCCCGGTTGGATTGGTGCCTGGCAACCACCAAAAACTTTTCCTTCAGCCAGCTTCTAGTACCAGCCCGCTCATTCTTCCTTAAAGAATGTCACGTACGGTATTAAGGGCCGTCGTGCGTCCGTTTCCGTTGTTCCGAAGGACGGTTGTATATATTCAAGGAGGGAGACTCAAGGGTTTATCGTCTGGCGTCCGACCAACAGCAGAAGATCAATTACCAGATGAAGAATTCCGGGCCAGTCAGATCTTCAATAAGGTGTCTAAGGATGTGATGGTCAAGAGCGTGCAGGACGTTTTGGGCGATAATATCCAATTGCCGAATGATCTGATTCTTCAGAGCCTGACCCATAAAAGTTTCAAGACCGGCGTCTGTCCTTATAACGAAACTTTGTCCATAGTTGGATCTGCATTTTTACGATTTGTGATTTATGATTATGTTTCATCTTCACGAGCTTCCTCTCCTTCCTCCTTTCCTCATAAAAACGTATCAGAAATCGTGGATACGACAACCAACGATATGTTCTCTCGAGTTACAATTGGGATCTTTGCCGAAATAAACCATATTGCGGATAAGGTCCGTTGGACAAAGCGGGATAAAAGCCTACTGGATCCCAATGCCAGTGGGGAGCGCAAGATCACGGCACTCGCCATTGAAGCCCTTGTCGGGGCTGTCATGCTCCACTGCGGTGCTGATGTTGCTCGACAGTTTGTCATCGACCGCATCATCTCTGGGCCCCGAGGACTCCGCGCCATTGCTGAAAAGTATCCCACCAATCCTCTCAACCAAGCAAAACTTCACAAGTCATAATCAACTGGAGGCCTTGCTCAAAACAATATCTTGGAATTCTTCTTGCTCGGACGCGAGTCTTGGGGAGACTATTGTACATAGACTACTATTTGCGCCGGTGATTGGATCGTAGCTCTTTATCAACTATGCCTGTCAGGCTCGATTACTTTATACAGTCGCCTTATCATATCAACACTCACCTTCGTTTGTAAATAAACCAGACGGGAAAGATCCTCTCTGGTATTCAGATCATTGCCAGATCAGTCGTTGCTCTCTAATCGCCAGCGTTACAGCTACGCCGATGTAAACAACCCAGCTCACCGACGGTCATCAACAAGCAATAGAGCAATGTCGGTGTCTGATCACACTGAATCTACAGATTTTAGGTGGCAGAGCGATTCCGTCTTTGATAGCTCGCCATTTTATCTCAACGAAAGTAGGTATCTTCTCCAAACAAGTGTCCTAACCTTATCAAAGAGCATCCGACTGAGATAGATCGACTTCTTAAAGTTGCGCAAGAATTCGATAACAAGGCCTTGTTTCCTGACTCACCGGTTGTGCCAAAAGAAAAAGAATACAAAATTGCCCAATTAGTGCCGAAAGAACAGGAAGATGAGCCCCAGCTTTTGGATGAGCCCAGGGCATCGCCAACTACTCGGCAGTCGATGAAAGAACCTGCTCTAGAACAAACCGCTGAAGAGGACGAGATATTCTTGAACGTGCCCAAACTCCCAAAAAAATTTCATGTACTGGCTGATGTTACGTCGACCGATTACGAACAGGATACGAATCCACTGGTAGTAAACAACGTCAAGTCAAAGCACTTCTCTTCTACTGCAAGTCGAAACGTTAGCGGCAACATACCTTTCCAAGAAAATAGAGATAAGACTGTACCAGAGAAGCTTCAAATTGAGCTCGAGCCTATTTCCAAACCAAGCCAAAGTGACATCGAGCTCGAGCCAATAATTTCAAAGCCGAGTCAGACTCAAATCGAGGCTTTGGAGATTCCAGTCGGGCCAGCCGTCGGGGCTGACATGGAACACAAGTATTTCAAGCCTACTGGTAACGAGACCCGCAAGCAAGATGACAGACAAACCCAGCAGGCTCCAGAGACAAAGGTCAGCACACCGGACAACGTTAGTCCCGTGTCATCCCTTCATAGTGAAGACCTTCTGGATCTGTCTGAAAATTCAGATGGAGAGATCCCCTTTCCCACTCCTGAAGAACCTCCCGCGCCTGGAACGGCTGCCCCGTCGAATCTTGATTATGCCGCTCTACTTCAATCTTTCACTGCCGCCATGAACACCAACGCTCGAATTCAAAAGGAACTTTCCGAGACTTCTCTAGACGTCAAGAACTTGCGGGCTCTGGTGCACAGTCTCATGTCCCTGCAACACCATTCGAAACCAGTTCCCACATCTCGAGAGCAGACAGATCAACCAAATAAAGAAATATTAACTTCTCCAAGTGGCATCGATCATATCAAAGTGTCATCACCTGCAACTCCGGATTCTAGCAGCACTAACAGTGCGCACCCTCCAATGGCAACATCCCATGTCGACGAAACCCAGCATCAATCAAGCGAAGATTTGAGAAGACGAATTGATGAGCTCGAACGTGAGCTATCACAGCTGAAAGGAAGTTCAAAACCGATAACACCAGAGAGTCTTCCATGTAAGTATCAACTTTCAACTTAAGGTATTGACTATTAAAGCTTCCAAATTGAGCCCAACCGATCTATATGAAAAACTTGAACTGAACAAGGTCGATCAGATGGGCAACGTTGACTTGGCAAATACAATAAAGGTATCATCTTAGGCAGCTCCCGACTAACATACTAGAATGTCTGTATCCAACTTGGCACAAGCTACTCGCAGCTTCCGACTAAAATCAAAGGCTTGAAACGGCATTTGTTGACCGAAGACTTGTATCTGCACTTTGCTAATGATATTCACAAGAACCTTTACGGACAACAGCTGAGAGTGGCCGGCGACGGCACTGCAGACGAGGTTCGCTGTCTTGGTATGATGGTCTCGCAGGTGTCTAAGCTTGCTCGAGCACATCGATCGGACATGTTACAGAAGACGTTATTAAGAAATGTACAATAATTTAGTCAAGATAGTTGAAACGGATACAAGTTGACCAAGTGTAGCACCAAGCAGACTCGTTGGGAGTTTTGCTGCGGCGTATCCATGGGAAAAATTTCTTCAGTCTGCTCCCAAGAACACCATGGCGCACTCTATAGATTCCTTGGTAGTGGATGCTGGGCCGTTAATTACACAAGGCCTTTCATCTTTGAGCTCTCTTGCCGACAAATTTTATACGACGCCACTAGTGTACGGGGAGATTCGTGACGAACAAGCGCGAAAGAATCTCGAGCTATGGGGAGATCGCCTAGTTGTACGACAGCCGTCAACTGAGTCTGTGAAAGCCGTTTCAGACTTTGCTCGCATGACTGGAGATTATTCTGTTTTGTCAGTTACCGATTTGGGGGTGTTGGCGTTGTGTCGAGATCTGGAGGTCGAACTTAATGGGGGGGATTGGCGGTTACGAAGCTCTCCCGGCAGTCGAATCAATGGTCCAGCACCTAAAAAGGAGGATACCATTGACTTGGTGCTAGAAAAGCGAGAAGAAGAGGAAAAAAATGTCGACACGCCTGAGGAAGCAGCAGAGTTGATGAGGGATCTCAATCTGGAAAGTAAAGGGCCTGAAAGTACCATAAATATTGATCTATCCTCTGATAAAGGTTCAAAAGTAACAGAAAAGCCTGGTGAACTGGCCAGGAGCGAGCAAAATGCGAGTCCTGAAGGCTTGGAAGACGACGATGAAGACGAAGATGACGGTTGGGTAGAGGTTGCTAGAAAACCAACTAAAACTCGAGCAAAGTCAAGACGAGCCAAGAAGAGAGCGGTTAAGGAAAACGCTGATGTTACAAAGAAAGCAGAGAGCCACGAAACCAGCAGCACACCTCGACCTGAGTCTGGAACGATCAGCGGGATCGTTGATTTGGAAGATGACGATGATGATGCCGAAGGCTGGATCACACCTGAAAATTTCACTTCAGTTGCTCAGGGCGATACAGTGGAGGAGAAACAAGACGAGGTTGAAGGTACAAAGGCACGAATGAAAGCAGCCGTTGCTACTAATGATTTTGCCATGCAGAATGTTGCTCTCCAAATGGGTTTGAACCTGATTAACTCTTCATCTGGACTGCGGATCAAAACTGTCAAAAGCTACATGCTAAGGTGTCATGGATGTTTTAAGCTCTGTCCACCTTCTAACACTGCCATTCCTCGGAAGTTCTGTCCTAGCTGCGGTGGTGCTACGTTGACTCGAGTTACTGTTTCCACGTCATCCAAGACTGGAAAACTCACCGTCCACCTCAAAAAGAATATGGAGTGGCATCACAGGGGAGATCGATATAGCATGACCAATCCTCAGAGCAAGGCCAGTCGCCGACAGTCCCACTATGTCGACGGACTGAATCTTCGAGAGGATGAGCGCGAGTACGAGAAGGCCGTCAAACACGAAGAATGGAAGAAACGACAAATGAACAAGATGATGAACGAATGGTTTGGAGGAGGTGCGGACGTCGGAGCTAGTCCTTTTGCCATCTCGGGAGCAAAGAATGATCTTTTCAGGCATCATGGCGACGGTGTTCATGTGGGGAAGGGTCGAAACGCAAATGTAGCTCGACGTAGGCGATAGTCACCCTAGCTCCTTGTACGATAGTAATGCGAATGGCTATTGAAAACAAGAGCTGTAAAAATTTCCCTATAGAAGTCTTTTCACTATGGTACACAATAACACTTGAAAGTCACTCAGCCTTTGATTGGTAGAACGGCTAGCATTTTCACCACTGGGGAGCCGCTATAATAGTCAGATAAATTTACCATATAATACTTACGTTTTTGACTGAGTAAGAGGCCGTATCGTTTCTTTAGAGTCACTCGCTGGCGAGAATACTTGTCATCTGGAGAGAAACGGGCGGGATGAGCACTCTTAGTGAGCTCGCCGGTTTCCAACTGCTTCTTGAGAGTGTAAACTCGTTTGCCATCAGGTCCAATAGTATACATGAGATGCATTTTTGGTAGTTGATTGCAAACGGTGAGGGACGAAATTTTCTTAACACGCTTGAGCCGGGTAAGCACCTGGGCTGCGGCCATGTCAACTCCATTGACCTACCCTACCTAATCTAGAAAGGCAACGATACTCTTGACCCATCGACCCTCTCTAATTTAGAGAGGTACCAAGATCCCAGAGAAAGACCCTTCCCACTTAACGACCACGAAAAGGTCAACGTCGAAGATGATACGAATTGGAAGTGTTTGGATTATGTATTAGCTTAGCCATTGAAGTGATTTCATTCGTTCAGAGGTTCTGTCACCCTGCAATGTATCCTCGTAGTCTCAGTGCCACCGAGGAGCATAATGACTCGGAGCAGAGCGACTAATTCCAAGCCATCAACTGGTCTTATGTTTGATCTTCACGGGCTTCTACGTAAGTTGTCCTCTCGCTACTCACCACTGTGTGACACAGCCTGAGTTGAATGCGTAGTGTGATGTCTTCCCAACTTTGGTAACGTCCTTGGAGTGTTCTTATTCCTTCGGTCCAGATCGACTCTTCATCACTTTTCTTAAACGCACGAAAAATGAGCTCACAATCTGGAAACCAAGACACAGTTTTGGAGTCGTTTAAGCAACTCACTCAAGCGGATGATATCACCGCTAAATGGTGTCTAGATCAGTGCGACTGGGATCTTACTGTGGGTGCTTTCTTGGCTTCTCTTGTACTAACAAGCTAGTCTAGTATTGAATTTTACTATTCTCATCAGTCTTCGGTTCCTGGATCGTCAAACAATAGCATCAATCAACGGTCGAGGTCTTCAACGCCACAAGCCTCGTCAGGCAGTCGGTCATCGACCCGACAAAATACATCAGGGTATGAAGAACAAACATGACTGTTGCTAACATGAGACCCCGTGTTGCTACATTGAATGATATAAGAGGAGATTCTGCTCGTCCTGAGCGAGATGATAAGGACGACTGGTTCACCGGTGGAGAAAAGTCCAGTCTGGCTGTTCATAATAATGACAACAACCGCAATCCACTGATAGATAGCATTCTCCGTCAGGCTGAGCAAGGAGGAAGGGAAATTGAAGAAGCTCCTAGAGCAGTCAATCATTTTCGAGGTACTGGCCATATGCTTGGGGATGAAAGCGAGGAGTCTCACCTTCCTAGAAACCAACTTATTACTTCTCCAGACATGGATGAGGATTCGGAGCCTGCTGTACGGACACTTACGTTCTGGAAGAATGGATTCACGGTTGAAGATGGCCCTTTGATGAGATATGACGATCCTACCAATAAAGAAATATTGCGTGCTTTCGACCTGGGTAGGGCTCCGCTCTCTCTATTTAATGTCCGTCCTGGTCAGCCTGTGGACGTTCGAGTGGCTCCCAAGTTGGATCAGGACTATGTCCCCCCTGCTGCTCCATTCAATCCCTATGCGGGTTCAGGACGTAAGTTGGGATCTACTGGACCTCAAATCAGGGGAGCCGGAGAAACAACTAATTCTAGCGCGGTTGCTTCGACTTCTTCTTTGTCTAGCGATAAAGCCCAGTCTTCAGCAAAGAGCGAGGCTGAACCGCTGCAAGAAGGCGATGCGCTTGTGCAGATTCGACTAGGTGATGGACAGCGCGTCCGTCAAAGATTCTCAGGCTCGGGCCCAGTATCCCAACTATACGACTACGTTGATTCCAGATATCCGAGCGAGCGGTCTTACGTGCTTCAGACGACCTTTCCCAATCGCGAGCTCACGGACCGGGAACAAAATTTGAAAGATGCAGGAGTTGTGGGTGCTACGATTGTGCAAAAATGGATATAGAACGTGAGTAAAAGAGTACGAACGAGTGCAGGTCAGTCGTAAACGGGTCATTAAATAATACATCATCTAAACAGTCGCTTTTGCCTTCCTCCCTCTGAAACCCTCCAATTTGCAGCCGGAACAACTCCACTCTCGGTACGATAGAGACGCCACGCTTCGCGGACGTGGCTGGGATCCAGCGGTGGATAGTTGTCCGGTTCCACGTATTCGGTGCCCTCATTAGCAGGATCAGCGTAGAAAGCCGATCTGAACTCTCGCTGCTGGACTTCGCGGGCATACTGCACTATGTCTCCGACCAAGACCTTGGCGAAACCTGAGATGACGACGGCGACGTTGCCCGAGATTGACTGGTTCAAGGCTTGATTGGCAATGCGTTTAGTGCCTGGTCGGTTGATGTTAGCTCGACGATAAGCCACATAACGGGAGAATTGGTCCTCATTAAAATTCGCTAGTAAAAACTTGAGCTTCTCTTGGTTGATCTCATTTCGGGCCGCCCCAGCGTCATCATCGTTGAAGATCTCGTCAATCTCATCTTCTTCTTCCTCGTCACTTCCTTCCGGCTTTGCTCCCGTCTTGTCTTTACTTTCTTTTTGTTTCTTATTTTTCTCCTTCTCTTTATCCTTCTCCTTATCTTTATCTTTCTTGTCCTTCTTGCTCTTGCTTTTCTTCTTCTTCTTGGCTGAGCTATCTGCTAATGGAGAGTCTTCGGGTTTGGGTGTCACGGAACTTTGCCGGCTTTGGCCATCGTCGACTGAAGGTCCTGGCGGTGCTGGACTGGTGATGTCCATGGCTAGAGGTAGGTGGACACCAAGATGGTAGTAGTGGTAGCAAGAGTGATCGATACACTACCATTCGCAAGATAGATGCTTGTGCGTCGAGTGCTGAAACAGCAACCATTAAAGATGGCCGATCATCGCATGAACTTTTAGCCAGGCGTGTCTTTATATAAAGCTTGGAGCAAGCCGGTGATGTTTTGTGCCTAAAATTTCTGATATTCAAGAGGCACTAGTCACCTATGATTCGGAGTAGAGTGGGCGATTCAGAGTAGGGTTACAATTAATACAGCAAAATAAAACTTAGTTTTTCTTTCTCCTCTTCAAATATGGCTTAGCTTATAACCTGGCAGTGGAGAGACGCTGTGTTGAAATTCACCATGTTTCCGCTCAAGATCTGCCGAAGACGCTAATACTGTTGAATGCATGAATTGGGTCGACCTACCTGGATCTAATAAGGCGAGGATTTCCAGCGAACATAATGTTACTTCAGAGAGAGTTTGTGGTGGCCTCATTACCTGGACACCATAAAATATGCTAGGCATTTCGTATTTATAACGGAAACGCTTTTACAATGAGATTTGTCACTTGTTTATCTCAATTCTACTCTCTTTGTGTCATATCAATCCATTGTTTTGCTTTTCATTCCTCTTTTACGTGATAGCGTCGAATTGGCGCTACCATTAGCAAGGATCGATTAGTCAAAAGGGTGACCAGATGGAACGATGAGTGGACGGGAAGGATAAATTACACAATTAGCTCGGAGAATGGAATACTACGTCTCCCAATAGTCAATGCTTCAATTACAGTCGCCCGATACGGTTGGATGGCGGCCCATCACGGCAGAAAGTTTTGTCCACGGCGCCTTTCTAAACAGGCAAAGATGATGAAGATATGTGACTGGCGACAGAAAGAACAAAGGCAAAGCAAATCAAGAAGGAAGAAAAGAGGATTTTTTTGCAAACAATATATCTGAAGATGAGGGGAAGATGAATTATTGAAAGAATGAAGTTGTGTTTCTCTAGTCTAGTCGTGTTTCGAGCGAATAGAACGGAAAAGCTTGTGTGCCCTGTAACAGGAGTCATAATTTATATCTATACCCGAGAGATGCCACACAAGGAGGGCACCATACGATTAAACAAGACGAAGTGCGATTGCGTGATTGAATATGACTGAGCAAGTCCAGCGTTTTATTAAGGAAAATGGGGTGGTATAAATGCACACAGAGTACTTTTCAGAAATATCTTTCGGAGAGCATTTAGAAGCGCCCATGGTTGAGGTAAATTATAAGGAAGATTTAGAGCATATCCAATCAGATACTCAATCAGAGAGCAAGGATCTAGTCTTAGATGATTTGACACAGGCGACATCATCGAACGTGGAGGCAAATCCTCATCCTAAGAAGTGGTATGATGGCTTTGTTCGTCTATTTTATTGGTACCCTGCTACTTTGAGCAAACCTGAGAAGGCATTATTACTCAAGCTGGATTTCCTGATCCTTACATATATTTGTGCTTCATACTTCACTAAATCGCTCGATAAGTCGAATATAACTTATTCGTACACCACTGGGATGAAAGAGGCCATAGAATTCACTGGAGACAACCTCAGCTATGCAAAATCTCTCTATTCGGCTGGCTACATAGTGAGTATGGCCTTTGGCACCATGTTCGTCACTAGGAAGTGGGCAAGATTTTTACTTCCCACCTTGGAGTTGGTCTGGGGCGTGCTCACATTTTGTCAAGCCGCTTGCAAGACTCCTTCTCAAATTTTGGCGCTGAGATTTCTGGTCGGTTTAGCCGAAGGTCCTATTTTTCCTTCCATTGTTTTTATCTTGGGGAGCTGGTATAAACGTGATGAGCTTTACCGCCGAGTGATGGCGTTCAGTGTATCTTCATCCCTGGGTGGCATGTTTTCTGGCTACCTTCAGGCAGCTGCTTACACTCATCTGAATGGTAAAGGAAACCTAGATGCCTGGCAGTGGGGATTCATAATTGATGGCATTTTCACCGTTCCTATTGCTCTTATAGGCTTTTTGTTCTTCCCTGGTGCCCCATTTCAAGCCAAGTCTCTCTGGTGGCTCTCGCAAGCTGATTTGGATCTGGCCCGAAGCCGGACCTTGGCAGCAGGCATCAAAGAGCCCACCAAGCTTAGCTGGAAACTTGTCAGTCGGGTCTTTGTCAACTGGCACGTTCATTTCTTTACGGCCTTTTGGGTGCTCCTCAATGTTGTAGCTCTCCCTGATGGTACAGGGTTCCCACTGTGGCTTGATTCGCGGCCTGATCTCTACTCAACTCAGGATGTGGACAACTATCCTTCAATCCAAGCTGCCTTTGGCGTTGTCGCCCAATTCATTGTCGGAGGTCTAGCAGATCAGATGAGTATTTATCCCTTCCTTACTATCACGCAGACTCTTTTCATCCTTTCTTATGTTAGTCTTGCTGTCTGGAATATCCCTATTGGGTTCAAGTGGTTTTGCTTTCTGATCATTGGCCTTGATTCTGTTAACCAAACGCTTGTTTCTGGCTGGATCAACCTCACGTGTCGTCGTGATGCGGATGAAAGAGCTTTCGTACTTGGTTTTTCAGACGCGGTCTCACAAGCAATGAACATCTGGACTAATATTGTCTTCTTCCCTACTTCCCATGCCCCAGAATTCAGCCTTGGGTACAAGATCACCTCTATAGGGGCTTTTCTTCTATTGCTATTGCCCATCTTTGGATATTATGGAAAGAAGTATGATCGACGGAAGTACCACGACGCTGATCTCTTGCTATCAAACGTTGAGCACGAAACACTCGAAACCGACGAAGCGGCGGATGAGGTGAAACTAGGCGTACCAGATGAAGAGAGGAATTCCTGATTCTACGGGTACAATGACCGATTTCCGTTTCATATATTTCTAACAACCCTGAAACCAAGACCTTCTATCATTTATTTAATAGGTATACGCGATTCATGACAGAAGACTCTCGATCTTGTGTCCACTGTTAATTGCTTAATAGTGTCATCAGTTCTTTAGTGACTGCTAGAGCTTTCTCTTCTTCCATTTTACGGGCCACCACTTGTAGCCCTACAGGCATTCCGTTAAACTCCTCTGGATTGTAATATTTTTGCGCTTCAGCATCCTCGGGTTTCATCTGACTGAGCTCGGCGTCACTAAAAGGTTGGTCGACCGTCTGATCACATTTTGTTGCCGGGAACACGACGCACGATGCGTTTATACAGTTTTGAGGACGAGTGTACGATCCATTAACGACCGTCATGTCTCCTATTTTGAACACTGGCGTAGCGTTGACGGGGCTGATATAGCAATCTACAGCGATTCCATCGGGATTCAACTTGGCCGTACTATCCCAATAAGCATAATATTCTCGTTGGTAGGCGTAAATATCTTTAGTAAGTTGCCAGTACCCATGTAGCGACAGCGACGGGCGACTTGTCTCTGCACAGGTTTTTATAAGAGCCAGCTGCTTTAAAATAGGTTCACCGCTGTCGTTGTGTTCGCCGATGACTTCCTGGGCTCCGTCGGCCACGAAGAGGTCATTTACCAGCTTTGTAGCCAGAATGTGGCTAGGGGGCTCCCATTTGATCACCCTGTGGCCCGCTGCCTCCAGTGCCTTTGCGCATGTCTCCAATGCTCGTCTCACTGGAGGAAAAGGGGTCCTAAACCCGTCATTCCAGAAGATACCAATGCACAATGGGCGATTCTCTAGTTTATATGGAGTCCAAGGAAGTGGGACTAGAGCCGGATCTTGCAGCCAAGGCTTGTTGTCGAGTATGGTCTTCATGAACAAGCTCATATCGTCGAAGTGGGACGTCATTGGACCTATGACTGAAGGGATCACAGTCTGGCCTTCGTAAGAATTGCTGACGTTAGCGTAAGGAATTCGACCGGAGGATGGTTTCAAAGTGAAGATCCCATTAAAAGCGGCAGGGCCTCTGACGGAGCCTCCAATGTCAGTGCCAAGTCCTAGGAGAGATCCGTGACTGGCAATCAGGGCACCTTCTCCTCCAGAAGAACCACTAGCTGAGAAAGACGCCTTAATGGCGTTTCGGGTTACTCCATAAATACTGGATACCGTGTCGCCAGACATCATGGCGGTCGGAGTCGTGGTCTTCACGTAAAAGACAGCGCCAGACTTTCTGAGAATGCGGACAAGATCCGACTCTGTATCTTTAGTAGCAACAGTTCCAATTCGAGAGATGTATCCAATTGTAGTTTGCTGTCCTTCAATGTTATGCTGGTCTTTGAGCGATACAGGAATCCCATGAAGAGGCCCAACAAGAGAGCCTGTGCGAGAAAAATGATCATCCAAAGCCGCTGCCTGAGCAAAAGCCTCTTCAAAAAATATCTCTGAGCAGCAATTGACCTGAAGTTAGCTATTTTTCATCATACACCACCGTACCAACTGGTGAGCCAGAGCCGCTCGGTGACAGAACGCTTCGCAAACAGCTATTGCTGATAACTTGCCCGACGCCAAGGAAGAAATTAGTGTTGTAATATCGGACTGCGTGATTTCATTTTCCTCTGAAGGCAGAATAGTATCCAAATACTCGGCGGTATTGTCGACCACAGGAACCTTCGTGAACCTCCACTTCGAGGGGATTTTCTCCAGAACCTGTTGTTGTTTCTCGGATGCGACCGTCTTCCAGTCGTTCAAGCTCTGTTCCCTTGTCATTGTTCGTGAGGTATGTCTCTACAATGAGAAAGCAAGGCCTATCGGGCAAGTTCCTTTATCTCGTGCGGCGACACCGATAGTAACGGTCGGTCCGCAGCAAGGCAGCTGGGGCCGGTAACAGGAAGCTTCTCACTACTGTTGCCAACTATCTTAAACTGCAAGGGCGACCAAGCAGACAGCGCAGGATATGTAGTTATGAAACGCCGTGAGCGTCCACGGAATCACAGAGGATAGGGCTTTTCGTTCTGATAAGATTTTCCAACTAACAGGAGATTTTTGGTCCAATATGAAGCCTTTTCTACTAGACAAGATGCTGCACTGCGGTCAGTGCGATTACTTCCTCCACTTGATCAACCAAGACAGTGCGACCACCGAAGACATCACGATGACATGAGAACAGGACAATGAGAGGCAGACAGCAAGATAGAGACAACTACATACACGCTACAACAGCTGTACAGTCAGCCAATAAAACGCTGGCGCTTGCAACTCAAGTCATAATTGTCAGCTCGTCTCACTTGTCACCTTTCAGCCCCATAGCAGAGTAACAGCTGATTACATGACCGTCACTGTAGACCAATTAGAAGCGGATAATATCTAATATCAGCTTATATTTATGTCCTCCTTCCCAAATGGGGCCATCTGGTAGGTTCCACGGCGATTGAGTCGAGATGCCAAAGTGATGACGCAGCAAGTTTCGTAAAGTGTCTAATGCTCTCAAGTAGTCTGTAGGGTCCAGTTCCCGCGAAGCTGACTAAAAGCCACACAAGGCAGTCCAGAATAGTAAAACCAGCAAGTATAAGACCATTGGTCGACGACGATTATCGTACCACACCGTTTGGACCTTATTGCCTAATAGTTACACACTCGGGGTAGCGTGTATAAATAATCGGGCCCATTCCTGTCTACCCAATCAATGTCCTTCCTTAACTCAGCAAGAACGAGTCTCAGTCGTGCTGGCAGGCTCAACTGGAGATCTCTACGCACAAACGTCAAGACTGTCCGGTGGAACTCGACCAATTCGACGACCAGTCCTAATCCTGGCGCTCCTCCTCCTCCCAAGCCTCCCTCTCCCAAGGGAGGTAAGGGCAAGCTATTCTGGGTAGTTATTGGAGCAGCAGGTCTTGGAGGAGCATATTGGTATATGAATGGCAAGAAGCCGATAACTGCTACGTTTCAAGACCACGGATATGAGGACTACTATGACGTCTACAAGGCTATCGCGAAGAAGCTCGACGATGAGACCGACCACGATGATGGGTCTTATGGCCCCGTGTTGGTTAGGTGCGTTTCTCATTGCAAGCATGGACTAACATTTCTAGATTGGCCTGGCATTGCTCGTAAGATTCGCATGATTAATGTGGTTGCTAACTGTCAAGGGGATCCTATTCTAAAGCCGATGGCACTGGTGGATCCAACGGTGGTGCAATGCGTTTTGACCCCGAAAAGAGCTACGGGGCAAATAAGGGTCTCGACGTTGGTCGCAACTTCCTGGAGCCAATTAAAAAGCAATTTCCTTGGATTTCTTATGGTGATCTTTATACGCTCGGAGGCGTGTGTGCGATCCAACAGGCCTACGGCCCCACCATCAAATGGCGTCCTGGACGAACTGACTTCACCATTTCCACTCTGATTAAGACCCCTGATGGACGACTCCCCGATGGATCCAAAGGAGCCGCTCATGTCCGGGATGTTTTTTACCGCATGGGGTTCAATGACCAAGAAATCACCGCCCTAGTGGGGGCCCATTGTCTGGGACGATGCCATAAGCAATACTCGGGTTTCGACGGCCCTTGGACATTCTCGCCCACTACGTTCACCAATGATTTCTATACATTACTCTTGAATGAGAAATGGCATATTCGAAAGTGGGACGGCGAGCGTCAGTGGGAAGATGACAAGACTAAGTCGCTGATGATGCTTCCAACCGATATGGCCTTCCTGACCGACCCCAACTTCCATAAATACGTCGAATTGTACGCCAAGGATAACGATCGGTTCTTTAAGGACTTTAGTGCTGCGTTTACAAAGTTGATTGAATTGGGCGTCCCATTCAAGCCTAACACTCCTTACTGGACATTCCCAGTAGTAGAGTAATAATGCACTACTGGGGGGTTGAAGCAGCAATACTTTTGTTTGCAAAGCCTCGATTTGTGGAATATATACAATATCAATTTTTTCTAAAGAAAGTTCTTGGTCTTCCTTCGGTAGGTGGCACAGTCTCGTAGCCACTGGCGATAGTCTTTGAGAGACCCAATTTTTTCACCGTAGTAATCTGGAACAGGATTCGAAAACGACTGCGACGAAGGATCGACTCTGTTCTTCTTGATATGTGCCAAGAATTCGCTCTCGCGAATCAGAAATTGAGAAGCCACTTTGCGGTGGGTAAGCAGAAACCATTTGTTGCCAATAGTAGGCCCTGCCAGAGAAGATAGCGCAGCAACTCCAATAAAAGCGATAATAGCACATTGCATCATATCTAGACCAAAGAATGTCTGAGACAAGTCAAACTCGATATTACTGACATAGCCGTAACAAATCAGTGGGCCTACCATACCACAAATAACTGAAAAAACAAACTGCGCCTTGCGTCGACTCTGGCGTAACTTAAGGAACTCATTCCAGCCCAATTTTGCTTGTGGGGTGCTGGTCTGAACCAGTCTCCGTCCGCCAATCCCTAAACCCAGCGACAATTGAGAAGAAAAGATTCCAAGTCTGGGGCTGATTCGAACGCACGGTGATGAAAAGAGGGGACGCGAGATAGTTGATAATGTCGGAAAGCGAAGCATCGATGATAGAATGGGTCTGTAGAAATCATCGGGCAATGAAAATTAACGACGCGGTTGTCCTGGCAACTACGTTGGGACCATCAGGACTTTTTTTTCTTTTCGTGCATCAATCGCTAGATCTTTGCTTCTCTGTTCTTGTTCTTACGGTTATTGTATTTTACGTGCTATGGTACGTCATATGGTTAGTTAACTTACTAAGTCGAAGGTTGGTTCTCGTGCTACTGTTTTCAAAGACGATCCAGCTTTGAGTACGTCGGCTGGTAAACTCTCAAAGGTAGAGAAGCGACAACAAAAGCGACGAAAGCTGCTGACGAAATTGAGCGAGACTCAGCAGGCACTAGCTCCTAAAGTATCGAAATCATCTTTGAAACGAAGGAGGAAAAATGATCGCCAGTCGTTCAAAAGTGGGACTCTCCAGACGCTTCTTGATGCCCTTCCGGCAGTAGAAAGTGATTATGAGGATATCGAGGAGGGATCTGATACGGCTATGGATGTGGATATGGACAGTTCTGATGTGATCAAGAAGAAAATCATAAAATCTCAACGCTCAGAAGTGAAGTTTAAGCCTACGAGTTTGGGTCAATCCTCATTTAGAAGAAAGGTAGTTATGCCTAAGTTACCAAAGGGAAGATCAAAGAAAATGTTAGCGGCGGGACTTGGCGATCGGCCGGAAGTTAAAATCTTGCAGTTGTGCCAGCAATTATATACAGTGCAGAAGAGGTCAGAAGACAAGGACGGTAACCAGTCTTTAGACTTCGTCGTGAGCCGTTCTCGTCCCATGAGATCGAAAACAAAGGAACTCCTTGTTACTGAGGAGACCAAACGATTTCAAACCGTTCTCTCCCACACTGCATCGTTAACTAATGAACCCTCGTCTACATCTGCAAGCACGACTTTTTCGGCGCTACGCTCCTTCATAAAAACGAATATTGGCAATGGTCAGATGGGTATGGTAAACGAGAACAAATAAAAGAGCTTAGAAGATATTTTGCTCAATTGAATTAGACACATAACAGGAATGAAAGAACGCGTTTCTAGGAGGGGCATAAAGTCATACTTGTCTATAGATCTGCATCAGGGTCATGCTGCAGGATGGTAGGAATATCATCGATATTTTCCCCCTCATAGAGGACTCTGTAGACGAGTTCAAAGAGAGGAAACTCGCTGGCCACATCTCTGGCGGTCAAGAATCCGTGGATCTCGCGAGCAGTCAAGGTTCCCTGGGCGCTCTGACCATTCAACAGTTCGGCTTCGAGTTCAGCAAACGGGCGGCCGCTCTCGGCCACGGCAACGCCAATTCGATGATTCCGCCCACCAAGACATGAGGTGATTAGATCAGCCACTCCACATGATTCGCAGGTTAAAGTTTCCAGACGAGACTTGGGGAAGAACATCTTGCTGAATTTTACCATTTCAACCATGCCCCGGCGCATCATGGCCGAGATGGCGTTATTCCCCCATCCTCGTCCTTCAACAAAGCCGGCTCCAATGGCAACGACGTTCTTTAGTGCACCTCCGAGACTGGCGCCATAGATATCATCAGTGACTTGAACATGAAAGTAAGGGCGATGGAAAAGATTTCGCCAGGTGTTTGCGTTTACTGGGTCGGAATCGATGAATAGCTCAGGACCCAACCTGCACCGGGGAGATTTTCGAGCGGCCTCTTGTTCTCGGTGATAAGCGATTGTGGTTTCAGACCATTTTTTGGCCGCAATTTCAGGCGCAAGATTCGCGCCTGAGAGAACACCACACGGAATGCCCAGTTGATTAGCAATAAAGTCGCATGGCAATTCAATTGTACTATCCGACACCTGGACACCCTTGATGCATGAAATTGCTCGAACATTGGGCGTGACTGAATCTTTGAGCTGGGCACACACCCGACCCATGAACTGGTGAGGGATATTAAACACCCAAAGATTCGACCCTTCCACGGCTGCCTTCAGATCAGGAACGGCAACCAGATTCTCTGGTAACTTCACCCCAGGCAGGTATTTAACATTTTCATGCTGCGAATTGATAATATCGGTGAGATTCTTCCCATCGACTTGTTCTTGGTAGACCCACATGCGTACTTCTCTATCAAATTCACCCAACTCTTCCGCGTTTTCGGCCGCGATTTTCGCGATCACTGAACCCCTCGACGTTAGATCACATGCCCATCTTCAAACTCACCAATTCCCGGAGCCAATGACTGTCACCCGGTGCTTTGTTTGGCCCATAGTCCCTTGCATGCTGAAAGAACCAGCCAGTAATGATAAACGTCGTGCTGCAACAGAATACGGCGTAGCCATCGAACTGCTAATCCCAGAGATCAAAATGCTCACTGAACTGAGAGACCTCAATAGTGCCACTCTAGAGAACACAGCGATTTATCGCTGTCGTACAGATAATCCAGTTGATAAGGTGTAAGGATCAATGAAAACAACTTCAAATCAACGTTCCTAAGAGATTCGTAGCCGATAGACAAGATGGTGAGGAATGTCTTGGGAGAACTTTGGGATCTTGGATAGCAACGGTCCGTCCGCAGCTAAAGATTGTTGGTACTGAGGCAACCCCAGCCGGGTTTTCTCCCAACGAAGAATTCATCGAACGGTAGTAATGATACACCGGGGCCATACGGAATGACGCAAGTGATGAACAGTTTATATTTTTAAATAAAACGCGAGAACAAATTAGAAAAGTGCAAGGCAAGATTTAAATGGCTTGTCTTGTCAGGTTGTGGCGACTGTATACGCAGATCCTGGGCGCAAGTAGAGTCAGTTAAATTTATTGGACGTGAGCCATATCTTTAAACATTGGTATAAAGGAACATCATATCATACATAATTTACAGTTTTTCTCGATTAGACAGAATATCATGCGCAGCAGCGAGGCCATTTTTCTCTTCTAGAAGAAATTTAGTCACGTCTGGAGCTCCAAGGCCCTCATCAATCCTCTGTCGTTCTTCATCAGTCAGTGGTTTTGGATTTTCATCGATGGGCGAGTCATTTACAATAGTCGAGACTATTCTGCCAATAGTTTGAAACAGCCAGATTCGCTCAGGTTCCGGGAGATTGGTCACCGCGCTAGGCACCCAAGTGGCCAAGTTGGGAACGACAATGGTACGTACTACTTCGGGTCCCATTGTCTCGAGCCCAATCAGAGCACCGTAATGGGTTCCTGGGGTCCGTTTAGGATCTAAAAAGGCCTTGAGCAAGGTGCGAGTCACTCGAGGGCGCAGGCTGTGGTAAACCTGGCCGTAGCGCTCGCAGATATACTTGAGCAGAGAGGCACTAAAGTCGCGCAAATCGACGATCTCCTTGTCAGCAGTAGCCGGATCTCCCAAGTTCCGGCCCAAAAGCAGAGTTAATACCGGCGGAACAAAGGCGTGAATGTAAGGCTCGATGAAGATGGATTCATTCAAAAGAAGGGCGTGGATTGTCTCCAACATTGTGAATAAAAGAGGTACATTGTGTAGGTTATGAGTGACTTTATCGGCCACCAGCTGAACAAAGTAAGGAACGAGTTGGTGCAAGCCAGGATCATGCCTAAGACTATTTAAGGCAGCCGTTCTTAATGCAGCATCTGCAGTTCCGCTGTCGTCGGAAAGAGCGCGCACGATTCGGTCGAAATAAAGCTGTAGCTCCTTGGAAAGAACATGTTTGACCAGAGGTCTCACTTGGACCTCTCCGTTCCCAGCCGCCATTGCGGATTTATTGATAGACGAACCTCTTATTGCTGAAGGGAGAGCTTCGACTTCATCAGCCGTTGGATTCTGAGGAATCTGGGGTTGCACACCTTCTACGGCAAGCCAATGAGCTGAAAAGCTGACCTCCTTTGGGATCTTGGGTAAAGGCGTATTGATTATCTTTTCAAAATCGACTTCATCATCATCCAATGAGTAGACATGTTGTCCTGCCGCCGTGACAGTTTCCCGATACCTGACGGGACGAGGGCTATCATAGCCATATAAAGGCTACATCCTTAGTAAAGTCATTTGAATATCATACCTCGACGTTCAACACCCGTAGTGCTTCCGATATATCTTCTGTTTGAAGAGTCGATCGTTTGGAATGCCGCATGAACTTTATGGCTTGTTCGACAACTTCGTGAATGCGATACTCCACATCCATAGCCAACGCTTTGGCTGCTTCCTCGGGGATATTGGATAATCCTAACGATTCGCCGACATCATGGATTGTATCTCCAGGAGACCAAACTGTGCTGTCTTTCATCCTCGAATCGATGGGACTGACCGGCCAAGCAAGGTCACTTCGTTGCTACGAATAGCGATGGTCGAGTAGAGAGCGACTGGACAAATGTAGCAATCTGAACTGAGGCACTTACGAGCAAATGAAATCATAAGAATATCACTATCAGAATAAATCTGGCTACATTGCAGCCGCATAGCTTCACAATAAGGGCGCGCCCGCTTCTTCGTTTCAAGTCATGTCCGCATCAGACAGTGGTTCAAAAAAGCATGATATGAACCACTATAATTCACACGCTTTCATTTTCATTTTACAAGGACCAATCCGCATTCTGCGGTACCATCTTACACTCCCAACCAACAACGCCATATTATGGGTGTCACAAGGGATCTTGTCGACAAAACTGTCAGCTCTACTATCGAGGCCAGTGATTCTCGCAAAGCCTTTAAACATGTCATTGTTGGCACAGCCTATAAGTTTGGTTGCTCGTTTGCTGAATTTCTGTGCACACTGCATCCTCATGAAAACTCCGCCGCTCCTAGAGTCGACTCCACTGTCTTGAACAACGTTCTATCAGAACAATCTTTGATGTGAAAAACCTGATGAAACAACTGCAGCCAATATAACCCCAGCTATTAACCCCAGCTTATGGACGCTAGTGGCGAGAAATACTGGAACATTATACTGGCTCCAGAGAAGAGCAAGGCTAAGTGGCCCATTTGGGCAGCGGGAGCTTGATTTGGCAGTGATTCCTTTGGACGGTATTTCGTCAGATCTCTTGCAAGTGAAAGATCCTTTGGTGATTTTTGAACTGGAACGGCGTTCACTAAAGGAGCCTGCTCTCGAACAGGCTGCTGAAGTGGCTACTCAAGTTTTCAACTGCGATAAAAGGCGCAGCTATGTCTTCTTCATTTGCCTGACGAGTACCGATGCTTCATGTTTCGTGCTCGATAGATCTGGCATATATGCCTTCACGACATTTGACATTCGGACAAACAGAGGACCTGATAAAGACACTGTTCGCCATCCAGCTTAGCTTAGCGACATATCCAGCCTAGGGATCCGAGATGACTTGGTTATGGAGCCTTCCTGCCACGTTGATTCCCTTACCGTCGAAACCGTAAAGATTCTCAAGGTGTCTAAAGACTGCTTTGGCCGCGGTAATGCTGTTTATGAGACTCGCGACGAGCAAAAAAGGACCTTCATCGTTAAAGATAGCTGGGTCTTGTCTGATCGTTACTCGGAAGGGACGATCTTGAAAGAAATCATGAGAAAAAAGATCCGCAGCAACGTTCCTCATTTAGTGGAATTGATGCCGAGGAGGCCAGACAGTACACTCGCTAATTTGAGGGGCTATAATGTGACTCCAGGTAATATCCACCATGGAGGAAAATTCACCAATAATGGTGCTGAAAAGCCTCCGTCGATATGGGTGACAGAAAGGTTTTTGACGAAGTACGCCGGTGAGCCTGTCTTGATGTCTGCCAGAAACGTAGCGGACATCTTGGTGGCATTCCGTGACGCGGTTAAAGATAAGCATACAAACAGGCTTAACTCGAACCAGAAGGCCACAGGAATCTTTTCCGCATTGGCTTTCTACATAGGGACATTAGTCTCGCAAACATTCTTTATGATCTCATGACGGAAAGAGGGACTCTGATGACCTTGATAACGCTGTTAGGCGATCATCGTTTAGACACGCATCCCGGATCTATGGAACAGTGCCTTTTATTTCCCACTTCGTATTAGGTGAAGGCGAATATCCTGTGTTGTCGGAAATGGAATCATTTTTTGTTTGCTTTTCTATGGCTTGTCTCAGGTTTTGAACTTAGAGATAGCAAGCCTGTCAAGGTTGACGACGAAAAATCCGATAAGCTGTTACCTCGACTTTTGTCAGAGATGCCTGAGATGAAGGTACACTTGTAGCAAGTCTGGCCCAGCTATCAGGTTCCAGCGTTTGCCAGTTACCCAAACATCTCGAAGAAGCTTATTCGCCATATCCTTTCAGGGAATGTTTTTGTCAGTTTGAGCCAGTGATCCTCGATTGGGCTCAAGTTGTGACACGAGAGTTTGAGCACCAGCCAGACAAGGATACCAACGATAGAGTATACAAAGCTATACTTGATATATTGGACACAGCCATCTTAAAAGAAATTTCTAGTGGTTGAAGCATCTGGGTAGCTGTCACCTGATCAAGCTAAGATCCGTTAGTGTTTTCAGGATCAATTACATTCTCGTTCTTTATACCATAATGACCGATCACTGTTGTCCTTAGCAGCATTGTGCTTGTAGCACAACACCGTAAAAAAAAATCATGCTTGGTTCTTGTGGCTGATTTAATCACACCACCTCCTGTAGCACATTTGCTAAGCTATTTACAATAACAAGCGCCAGTGGTTTAGTGGTAAAATTCATCGTTGCCATCGATGAGCCCCCGGTTCGATTCCGGGCTGGCGCAGTTTTTTTTGAACTTTTTCTTTTGTTCGTAATTGAAAAGAGACAGGAGGCCTGTTATTTTTAACCTATGGATCGCCAACTGAAGAGCCTTATCGACGACTTTGATCAGCGCCTGAGGCAATGTTTGCCGAAGTTTAAGTTTGAAGTCAACCACCTTCGAGGCAAAGGAGAGAAAATAGGATCGTTATATGGCGGTGGCGCTTCAAAAAAGGGACGAGAAAACAAAAAGACAGATAAGAGCAAAAGTAGAAATGGAATTATGACATATAAAGAAAGACACCTTATGACTCTGAGTTATGATAAGGTGAATATATTCATGTTGGAGACAGAACACTACAAGATAGGACAAGTTCAGGATGGCAGGACTGAGTGGCTGCGAGGAGTCCTTTTTGTGAGTAAGGCAGATACCAGTGGTTATGGGATAGATGCACATGATGGACGTGTCCCTATAAGACAGGTTACCTTAGCGTTCATGACATATCTGGTAGAATTGCTTGCATATGAGTTAGGGTACCATAGTCAACTACAGATCTGCTTGTTTGCAAGGTCTGAACCTCAATATCTTTTTCCACTGAGTGCAGATAATGGACTCAAACATGTCTTGGGCGGTTCTGAGCTGATTCGGTGGTGGACGAAGATTCTTGATCAACTGGGTAGTCAGATAATGGATAAGACAAGGACCAAAGCCCGGATTGAAATTCCTGGAGAAAGTAAAAGGAAGACATTGGAACTTAGCCCAAAAGATGGCCGATTGGTTTGGCGGCAGGGAGATATTTTTGTTCCTGAAAGTGAAGAGGAAGTACAGCTACAGAATAAAATAATTGATGGCCAGATGAAGTGGCAGGACCCACAGACTTTTCATGCTATCAATTTGATTCCATTATTTCCTGATGACCCCAAGATTCGGTTCATCGATCAAATTAACAAGCTGGGCAAACATAAAGTGACCGTCGAAAGGTTTTGGGATGAAATTCAAGTGAACCAGGAGTTTCTTCTTGGAAAAAGAACTGCAGTAGTTGGCGTCCAAGGGATGGTCAACTTATCGACAAACGAGTCTTGTCAGGACCATTTAGAGACCAGTGGCCAATCGAGGGCTGACGATACCAACACTAAATCCGAATCTGCTGATGAACGAATCAACTACATTGGCAATGTCCTTGAGCCGAAAAAGATCAACATGATCTTTGAATCAATACTTAGGACCGATTATTCTACCAGAGACAAGGCTAAAAATGCAACCGTGGACTTCATTCGGAGTTTAGAGTCATTCAAACCCTGGATAAGTGGAAACGTTCACGGTGAATTGGTCCAATCTAAAATAGGACCACGGGAGAGTGGAACGCAGCCTGCTCAGGTGAACACCCTGCTAGTGAAGCGGAAGGTTGAGCCTTCAAACGAGGTTCGAGTTTTAGGTAATGACTTTGTGAGAAAGAAACCAAAGGTAAACTAGTCCCTTGTTCTAGATCCTGCTGTAAAGGGGACATTAATGACCATTTTAACCTCATGTAGGCCAGAACGACTTGTTCATCGGTGCGAGTCTCGAAATTGCTTACCCGTCACTGTAACGATAAGAGTTGCCCGATAAGACTCGCTATCAGCTTCATTAAACTCAGCGTCATCAATGTCATCTATTACGGAGACAGTTTCGACAGCTCTAGATAAAATCAAGTTATCAGGTGCTTCGGACGATGAAAGTCTGTATTATAGTCCTGAGGTCACACAACTTCGTGAAGACTTGGCGGTCGCATTGCGGGCAGCTGCAAGCCACGACCTGGGAGAAGGCGTTTGCAACCATTTTAGCATTGTCTTACCAGGGAGACCCGATCGCTTCCTATTGAATCCTCAAGGATTGCTCTGGTCCGAAGTTTATGCCGACGACATTGTCCTCTTAGATTCCGATGGTAATATTCTTGTCGGCAAACATGACGCCGAAGCTACAGCGTTGAACATTCATGCTGCTGTACATAATATATGTGGTAAGGCTTGTGTGCTCCATACACATATGCCCTATGCCACAAGCCTGACGGTCCTCAAGAAACGTGCTTTGAACACAAAGCTCTCTCAGAACTCACTTAGATTTCATGGCCGAGTAGGTGTAGATGAGAATTACAATGGCTTCGCCTTGGATTATCAAGAAGGAGCGAGAATAGCGAGAGCCATGGGAAATAGTGACATTGCATTTCTAGGCAACCATGGCGTCATTGTTTGCGGAGAATCTTGTGCCTTGGCTTATGATGATCTTTATTATCTCGAGCGCGCTTGCCAGCTCGAAGTTCTCGCACTCTCAACCGGTCAGCCCATCGCAGAGCTTCCCGAAGAAGCAGTGCAACATGTGGTTAGCCAGATGGCAGCAGGGACAAAGACTCAGGCTAAACTCTTTTTCGAAGCGCTGCGTCGGACAGTGTGAAAACTTTCTGGTGCAGTGGTGGAAAACTTTGTGTGGTCGTTAAATATGAGAAGTTTGGACGTTGGAGATGGACAAAATACGTAGCAACTTTTAAGATGCATCTGGATCAAATTGAAGTTGTGACGCCAACTTTGAGGAGAGATATCCAGCAATACTCTTGTCCCAATACACGCTGCTACTGGATGTACCATTATTCGAGCTCGTGGTTTCAAGTGTGCGAGAAGAAGTGGAGGACAAAACGTTCATCTCGGCCTTGCGCATAATAACCATCATTCTCTGAAGTTCAAATTTCCATTTTTCCATGTCCCTGTCCTGAGCTATCTCTCTTGAGAGCATCCTGAGGATCTTTGACCGGTCGGTTGGTTTCAAGGGCAAAGAAGCCCCTCCATCAGTCAGCGCAGGTGCTGAACAGTTGTTTCCCGTGAAATCTTCAAGTGATACTCCAAGATACCGCACATTTCTAGTCCCTCTTATTGTTGTCTCACCGGTATGGGATGTGGCTGCGCCGTACTTGTAAGTTACAAAGATCTCAAGTCCATAAGGATCAGCATCCACCGCAAGAAAAATTGGAATGGAAGAAAACTTGGAAGAAAGGTATCGTAAGAACTCCTGAGTGGTATAATCAGGGAATCCTTTACCCTGGAATTAGACTGAGCAGCAGATATAAACAAGGTACCGTTAACATGACTCCTTTGCCGATGCGATGTTGAAACTTGGTAAAGTTGACAGAACAGAGGGACTGAAAGACTGCCTAGATATCTTAGCTAATTCTTTGGTTCTTATTTAGAGTTCTCTTACCTCTTTCTCTAGAACGAGAACATACCTGATATTCGGCATCGCAATAGCATGGATCTCACTCATATGAGGTATAAGGATGCCCGTTTTGATCAGAGACATATCAACCACTCGACCGCTTTTTAAATTAATGGTGAATTCTCCAAAAGCAAGTCCTTTCTGAGCAGCCACAACACCCAAGTCCAGACGAGAAACCCCAAATGATCGACTAAGAATCTTAACTAGGTTCTCAATCGTATTCTGAGATATAAACAATTCCACATTTCGGTAATAAATGTCTCTCAGACTGATAAGGTGGCCCTCTTTCAAGTTATGATAGATGATTTCAAGAACTTCAAGCATCTGGGCGAACTTTAAACTCTCCGAGTCCGATTTTCCAGGGAATCGAATGAAAGTTATTTTACTCGCCCGGTTATCCCGATAGCTTGGAGTCAATAGGGTAAGAGAGAGCTGGCGCCTATGATCGAGATCCTCTAACACCTTTCTGAGCATGTATTCAATCTGATAAAAAACCCACGTACTCCTCTTCTCATTAATATCATCATCTTGGTCATCTTGGTCATCTTTTCTACTCTCAGCTGCATCATCAGGTCCCCCATCCAGGTATGGAATTGTAAGTTGGGTATCATTCTGATCCGGAGAATCTGCAGAAGGATCGAACTCAAATTCACTTTCATATAAATCCTCGTTCTCATCATCTGCAAAAATACTACTTGTCATTATGGTCTCGTAGACAAGGACGGCTATGACGAAAGCTCTACGTTGTCATCGACCACGCGGTCGGAACCCCATCACTCAACGGCGTGGTAATATTCGAGACTCTAATTATCTAGGGAGCTGCCCCAAACCACAGATTTAACATTGCATAGCTCTCTCAGGATGTCTGATGTGCCTGATTACATTGCGCCGCCTGATCCTTCGAATGTTCTTTCCGTGGTTGATTCTCTAACCGAACAACAGGAAAGCCCACGACCTGCTCAGGATCTCCTTAACGATCAAGAATATCTCCATAATGTGACTGAAAAAGGTACAATTTTAGTTTTATTTTCCTTCTAATTGTCTTAGATCCATCAATAGACACGTCTGATGATGATTTGGACGAGAATGCTTTGGAGGCCAGAGACTTGGAAGTGGTCCCAGAGACTAACCTAATTCCGGTGGGTCGACCGTGGTCAACTAGGCAATTTATTTCTACTTTGGCTATAAATTTGCTTCTACCATTTGTCAACGGTGTGATGCTTGGGTTTGGGGAAGTGCTCGCTCATGAGATCGGATTCAGATTTGGATGGATTGGAGCCCGAGTGCGTATATTCTAGTGTCTATGTAGCTGACTGACATCCAGGTGTATCCTCCTCAGAGACACAGCAAGAAACAAGCAGACAGTCGATCGGCGCGGCTGTCTGAACTGGAAAAAACCGAGCTGGCCTCCGCTGCATCTCTCGACTGATTTACAACTTGTATCCTCAGAAACTCTCTTCACTGTACAATATCTAACATCACTTTGTCTCAATAACCTCGGTTGAATATGTACATTTATACTCGAGGCTTTGTAGACCGCGTTGAGCCCCCTTTAACATAGGGCTTGACAATCCGAATAGTGGGAGTAGGATCAACAGTCACAGTCTTTCCCCCCTCATTGGCAGCTTTACTCTTTCGACGAGCTTCAGCCTGAGTCTCAGCCAGTTTTTTCTGTTGCTCGATGTACTCGGAAATCCGCTCGCCTAGAGGCTTCGAAGGGGCTTTTTCCTCAGGAGGAGTAATCTTAAATTGTACCATACCAGTCATTTCCCGGAACCTGGGTGAAAGAAAAAGAGCATGCTGCAAGAGGAGTAAGCTGGAATTGACCACCATATACAGAAGAACACCGGCACCCATGTTCATCATTGGGAAGATAAAGAGTAGCGGGGCGGCGAGAAGTGCTCTGCGAGCAAAAGGAGTGAGCGAATCAAGCATGTTTCCAGGAGTTTTGGCGGAAACAAAGAGATTCCCGCTAATGGTACAAGCCAGGAGGAGCTGCATGATAAGATAGGGATCGGATACGGCAAGGTCGGGGAACCATGCGATACCCTGATTAGTAAAACCAGCAACTGGATGATTGCACATTGCTCGGAGACCAAGGAACATACCAACACCTAGGTACATATTCACGATTGGTGTTAAAATAGTTGCCGAAGAGCTTATGCCAGCTTTTTCCATGATTCGCTTTCGCTCAGCTTGGATTTCTCTAAATCCATTCATGTTTGCCATTTCAGGAGATTTAGCTTTTTCTTGAAGGGCGTCAAGCTCCTTATTGATGTAAGTTTTGCGGGCCATGAAGTCAGAGGACTTTCTCATCAGGCTGAAAGAAACGCCTCGGAACAAGACGGTGACAGTGATGATCGTAGCCCACCATGGCATACCAGTATAGACATGGACATATTCAAGGACATTTTGGGCGAAATGTGATGGCCATGACCAGCCTTCAGCTAGACCAATAGACTTAAGATATCCTATATGTGCAGAAGGATCCGTCAAAACATCTAGAGTGTTGGTGACAGCTTCAGATGCAGCTTCGTACGCTTCCTCGATCTTTTCTTCGGCATTTTCCAAGGCCTTTTCGGCAACCTCTTCTGTGTGCGTCAAAATTGATTCAGCATGATCTTGACTTGTAGCTGCAGATCCTTGACCACTACTTGCGGGATCGCTACTTATACTATCTATTGCCTCAGCATTTTGATCCTTTTTCTTTCTCCACCAAGATAGTCCACCAAGAGAAGGCCAGGAGGGCATGGAAAGATTTCGTTTTTGGCATCCAGAAAATCGCTTAGAGGGATCCAGCTGAGACGAGATTCGAAAAGAACTCGAAGTTCCAACAATCGACCTTGTAGTTAATCTAGCCAAGGTTGATCTAGGGATCCCCGGATGTAGTGAGCGAGAAAGCATGACGAGCAACCAGATTAAACTAAACCAGCTATGAGAGTTACTCAAGAAGAGCGTTTAGAGTATCTTGTTATAACTGGGACGAGTCCAATCAGGCAAATGAGATCGATCGAGGAGTGAGTCAAAAGATTTAGTGGTCGTCAGCGCTGTAGCGGTGAGCACGACGACGAGGATAACGAAGCAACCATTAGATATAGCGGCACTGCATTATTCAGTGAAAGAGTATGAGCGCTCCTAGTTGGTTAGAGGATCAATTGAATCCGAAGATAAGGTAAAGAAAACGAGCAGGATGGAGTCACTTATGACTAGAAAACCAGCGAAAGATATAGATGATCCGCCAGGATTCGATATCTCGTCAAAGAAGAAGGTACACTAAGAGCTATAACCAAATTAATAATGTACCAGGTTGCAAAGGCGGATAACGCTGATTTTGAGCAATACGATGAATTAAAGACGAGGGTTTGTTAATGACTTTACTTTCGTGTACCTAAGATGTATAGAAAGCTTGGGAGGCCGCAACAGCTCCTGGCAAATCGTGAGCAGATACCTAGCGAGGATGTGCTAAGATATATAGTATTATTATGAATGTTTTGATGGCCTATTTCAGTGGAAACACCTTACAAATTTTCTCCATCATCATGGTGGGAATGCTGTTTCTGAACCCACTCAAAGCAATTCCCACGACAAGTTCAATTTTCGATCGATTCCAAACTGCGAATAACAGGACTCAGATCTTCTTTGCTAAGTTGGCCTTTATTGGTTTTCAGTTATTGACCATGGCCATTGGGGTATATAAAATCAACACTATGGGCTTATTACCCAATAAGCCAAGTGACTGGCTTGCATGGGAAACTCCCAGAAAGGCTGTCGAAAGTGTCATATTCGGAGCCAAGCAATGAATACCTCAAGAGTGCGAGATGGCTGAACCACCAAGGTCGGCACCATGTTTCCTGGGTCAGAGAAGACAACCCAGATCTCGGTGAAAACGGCTTATATAGCTCTACGAATGTACGATGCCTCAATTAAACGAATTAGTCATTAGTATGCGAAATAGCCTGAATCCCAGATGCATCAACCGCATCGCAGTCAATCCAACTCCTTTGTAAATGTATCCGGAAAAATTAAAAAAAAAACCGCCCAAACACGATGTATATTCAAGGTGTCATAAAGTCATTAGGTGCAACTTTCGGTCGCCTTTGCTAGGGAAGGATCATAGTATTGTTTCCGGTAAAGCAGGCGCATCTTCGAAAGGTTCGAGTCTTCTACACGCGTTAGACGATTTATGTTAAACGCGCGCAGTACTTTGACTTGTGAGAAGCCGACAATGAAGACCGTAAAGGAAGAAGGAAAGGAGTAGTGACTCCCAGAGCAATGTAGGACATCATCCAAAACTTTTGAGAAATCACTCGGGTTCGAAACATTGTTCTAGGTAATCTGGCTTGGAGGTAAAAGAGCAAGGAAGCCCTGAAGATGGTGCCTGTTATAAATACTTGTCTCTGGCCGTTACACTGCGATCAGGCCACGTCGAGGACACAGAGATGGCATGCAACGCCGCACGCGCTGCGCACACTGGTTATTGCGCATTACCGAGGTTGTAACATTTCAGGAATGCTTGTATTGCGCGATAAATGACTCATTTAGAATTGCCTTGCTACAAGAGCCTTGCAAGCAAGACGTTTTCCAATATAGTTATTGTAAAGAATAGGTGGCAAAGGCTCAAGTCGCGGGTACACTTAGAAAAAACCGTTGGGACTGATTTTGCAAGCTTATTTTTAGTACCGTTGGGTGAGTGTGAAACACGCTACGCTTGTGTTGCTGCTTGCCGACAGAAGTTTTCAGGGGCTCGATTGTTAACAATTCTGTCAAGTGGAGAGATAAGTATGATCCAACACGCTTCTGTGGACAGATGACAGCATCGGCCCTGTGACAAAGCGATGATCTCTTTGTCTGACATTGGCAAGCTCCAAGCTCGATCTATTGGGGTGAACATTCATGCCTATTTCGATATTTTATTTTCACCTTCTGATGAAAGTGGACTCTATGATGTAGCGAGTAAAAATATTCGGCTTAAAAGAGTCTTGAGCGACTACTAGAGTAGGGTCTTTTCAAGCAGCTGCATTGTTTCTCAGATATCTACATTCATGTTGTTAGTACGGTATAATAGCTGCAGCAACACTGCCCTATCATTCACTTGACAAATAATTGATACCATCGTAGGGTGAATTCAAGGCATTATTCGCATTGTTTGTCCCAACTGCATTGATTACCAAGGTTGGGGCAAATAGGTGACTCGAAGAATGGTTATACTGTCTTCTAACTCAATCATTGGATTACTTGGAAGCTCTACGATGTCTATCGTTCATTTCGTAGGCAAAGGTAAAATTATCAAAAAGTCATCCTGTCTAGACGTCGATGAGTATCAGATCCTAGTCCAGATTGACGAGATAGACTTTAAAATTGAAAACATAGCTCCTACGCATAGTGCAAATCTTCGATTGACTACTCTACTCTTTCAATCCATTCTACGACTCTCAATCACCTTACATTCGAGATATTTCAGCCTTAGTTCCTAGACCAGGCGGTTGTGACGTTAAAGAGATGGCCCCACAAAAGGCGGAGAAACGTCATAGTCACCTTTCTTTCAGACTCACCATGACTTCAAAGCCATTGCAGAAAATCGCCGTGGCAAATTCGCTCAAGAGTCATATTCAAGCTCAGGATGAAATTTATGCCGGTGGGCAAACGTCTTCGTGAGTAAGATGACGAGATCAAGACTGACCTTACCAGGGCATCCAGTGAAGCTGACCTTGACAGCTTGGACCTTCGGCCAAACCACCCTACATTTATCTCAACGTTTGAAAATACGATAAACCGTATTTTGGATGATAAAAAATCGTCTACAAGTAGTAGGGAACAGGCGTTAGGAGATCTTAGGGTGATGCTGCAGACTAAGTACTGTCTCTTCTTATTAGAGCAACTGAATTGTATCTCCAATCTCAAATATGCATTAGTGAAGAGCTTGAAACAGGGACGCTCTGATCGAGAAATCAGTCTGGCGGCAAAGTGCCTGGGTCTCCTTTCCGCCACTGCGGTTGACGATGCGCCTAATATCCTCAACGCCGCCTCTGACGCAATTCGTAAAACGGTCGCTCAAGGATCTCGTGATGACGATGGCGAACTGCAGTTGGCTCCCAGCAGTCAAACCATTGCAGACGTTTTATTCTGCTATGCTACTCTCAGTGTCTTCGCCGAGTCTCTTTTCATAGCCCAAGAGAGCTTGGAATACCTTTATCCTATAATCGAGTCCGATGGACTTGATGTTAATCGAATGGGTGATGCAGTTGTTCTAAATGGAGCTATTGAAGCACTTGCTATGGTGGTCGCATCCATCATACCACTTGATCATGATTCTCACCACAGCTCAAAGATTCCCAGGAACCTTTTTCAGAGGTTTGGGTTTGGCCTGACTCTCCAGTTGGAGTCAGGAGATCCCAATGTCCGAAACTCCGCTGGAGAAGCAATTGCCCTGCTCGTGGAGAACTCTGATCACGTCTCAGAATGTACTCAAGACCATGAAGACTCTAGCCGTGATAATCAAGATGAGAGAACCTTTAATGAGCAAGAAAACCAAGACGCCGAAGAAAAAGCTGATATCGATGATCTTGTGGCTAAATTGGAAGATCTGTCGACGGAGTCGTCAAAGCGCCTCTCTAAATCAGCACGAAGGACTCAGCATTCTGTCTTCCGTGACGTTTTGGCCACCGTGAGAACTAAGCTTGAATCCGAAAAGAGAGAATTTGATGATGAAGACCAGGATAAATTGAGAGGACCATTTAGTCCGACCACCCTCAAGTTTGGACGCACTTTGTATATAATTGATTCATGGAACAAGCAGGTTCGAGTTGATTCAATGAGACTGTTATTTGGTGAAGGGTTCCAGGTTCACTTTGCTGCCAATTTAGCAGTTCGAAGAAGATTCCTTGGGTTCAAAGGTAAGGTCGTTCTGCGAAAAGTTGCCGAAGCGGATTATGATACCGAGGTCGACGATGCAGTTGGGTATGCCAGTGGCTTCGACAGCGACTCTGGACGACAGTCTGCTCAAGCTGCGGGCAGGACTGCCCGAAAACAGGCTCGAGTGGAGAAAGCAAAGTCAATGGACAAGGAGAAGGTGCGGATGAGTGGACGATAGGACCACGATGAAATAAAAACAGTGTTCTTATCACACACTTTCCAAAGTTTATCTAGGTATTGCGTTATGTTGTCCAGGGGATAGTTGCATTTTTATGATTTTACGAAAGATCACATGTAAGCTGCGCGTAAATTGGTTATAAATACAAAGACCATGTCTTGGGCGTTTTATCTGCCTATTCCACTTCAACATCCTTATCTTGATCTTCTTCTACCCCGACAATCGATTCAGCAACTCGCCAGACCTGCAGCAAATTATCTTCGGCAGCCGAAGCGATGACCCAAGGTAAGTTAAGGTTCCAGCTAAAGTCACTTATTCGGCTAGTGTGACCCCCGTGCATGAACAGTAGCTCGGGTGCCCCGTCTTCGACATCATCTGGGGTTTGTTCCTCGCCTATGCGACTGATGTCCCACTGGATGACACGCCGATCATGAGAAGCCGAGGCAAAAACGGCTTCATCAAAAGGTGACCACGACACCGACGTGACATCATCTGTATGGCCAACAAAAGAATGGATCTTAGTTGAAAGCTTACGAAGATCCCAGAGACCCAAGGTATTGTCGCTTGATCCAGTCACTAGCAAATATTCCGACGACGGAGAGAAAGCCAGACAGTTGACCGCTTCATCGTGAGCAATGACTTTTCGAACCGTTGCCGAAGAATCAGCACGTGTGTCGTGAATTTGAAGAGACAAATCATCAGAGACAGATCCAAATAGAGAACTATGAATGTTATGCCATGCGACATCGTTGACCACGGCTGTATGGCTCTTGTAGACTGTCGTAGGAGAAAGATGAGGGCTAGACGACTGGAAAGCAGTTATATCCCATAAAGCAACGGTAGTATCTTCAGACCCAGTGAGAAGATAGCCTTCCCTAAGGCCACTCCAAGCAAGGCCATAACCTTCCTTTTCATGGTGACGGAGTCGGATTTGAGGATTACAGACGCCAGAAGGATGAAGGGAGTGCTTAGTTCGATCAAAGACTAAAGCCTCACCGGAAACAGTCATAGTAGCAATTATATCAGGATTTTGAGGCATGTATCGAGCTCTATTAACCTCTCCCTCGTGATCGATTCGCTGAATGACTTTAATTCTTGTATCGGTAGCTTTGTAAGTCGCAATTTCTCTTGGTGAGTGAGGTCTTTATGAGCTTATTACTTACCCTCGGTGACTTCATTATAGTCTTTGACTTGAAGATCATTCTCATTCATCATTGGTATATTCACTTGAGCAATTTGAAGGTAATCTTGGTCATTCCCAGAAGTATGAGTTCCAATGAGCAATCGATGCTGTGAGTAGCCTTTTTCAGGAAATCTAAAGTCAGCAGGATAGACATGAACCGAGCTTGCCTTTGATAGTCGGGGAACCATTGAGTAGTCAGGGTAGGCCACTCCAGGGCGGTAGAAATGACAAAGTCGTACATAAAAGGACAATTCTTTTTCCAGATTTTGTATTCTAAAAGTTAGAAAATTTATCGTCATATATATGGTGCCTGCCTTCATTGATTACTTGCTCGTTCTCGCGAGTCTCTTCAACCGAAGTAGGGGCAGCTTCACCTAGATGATGTTAGCCAAATTCTCGATACAGGCTGCCAATTAACGAGGTAATAAACAGGCAATGAGAAGATTTCATACCCTCATTAAGGCTAGGATCTCCAAGCTCGGAATTGGACATTCTGGACGCGTCTAAAGAGATTAAACGGAAGGGAGGAAAAGGCCGTGATAATTAGTAGCAACGACTGAACTCCAAATAGAGACGACACGACTGCTGTAGGTAGCAACCAGGAGCTGTTGAAAGGTTGTTAGTTATGTAGCACCCGTGGTTAACAGAGAGGGAAAAAGCAGGTGCTCAGGAAACAGCACGGAACAGCAGCGACAGCAAATTGAAGAGCACCTTTTCCTATGGCTGGCAAACCACGAATCAAAGGTATGACAATCCTTGATGCTGAACTTGTCAGTTTAACAAATTAATTAGGCAAACGGACGCGACTGCCTCCTTTACGATTAGCCAACGGAGAATTAAAGGTCTATCTATCAGGGTCGACACCCTTCGTGTCGGCTTTAAAACGGATCAATAAGATGGTTGATGGGAAAGTTAAAGGATCTAAAAAATGGAAGTATCTGATTGTCATGGGTATGGGAAAAACTGTCGATAAGATGGTTCGATTGGCTCATATTTTGCAAGCGAATGCATATAAAGTGGATATCTTTACCGGCTCAAAGTTGGTGACTGACGAATACGAGGACACGGATCAGCCAGATAAGGACGTCCAAGTGGAAAAGCGGTTTGTAAGTGAGATTAAGCTTCACGTCTTTCCCAAACCAGATCCTACTCATTTCACAATAGATTAAGAATGAGTATTGGGGCAGTTTTACAGCCAGAATGTTTTGATTACTACGCGCTGCTGAGTCGCGTCCACTTGAGCCATGTGAAGGAGTTTCGCATTCGATCCTTTCTGTCTCTTTGCTTGATTAGTGACTCTAGGAAGCAACTCGCTCTATTTCTTTTCCTTACTTTACTGTCCGTCTCTTGCAGACTCACGTTGTGCGGTGATTAGTCCAATATAAGTCGAGACAGATCCCTTCTACTCATTGATGAATCACCAACCATTATCACTCACATCGAGAAGATCATTCTATCGGATACTCTGCTGTCAAGCCAGTCAAATGGTAGAAAATGTACGCTATTTTATTTTGCCGGGCATCTTCATGAAACCAAGCGATTTATACATTGATGTAGAGAAGCTCCTTGTAGAATTTGAATGAATGTAAGCTGGCTAAAACTGCAATTAAAACTCTACAGCATCGTATAACCTCTTCAAGATTGGCATCCATTTTTCATGGGAGTACTTGTAGGTTGGCCGCACTGTCTGATGCACCGTCTCCCCTTTGATCGAGATGGTCTCGAACGACTGTCAAACAAAAGTGAGATCGAGGAAGCGGTCACAAAAATACGATGTTGATGTAAGACTAGTATCATTCGGCGGCATTAATCGCAGATCATGTCTCCTCCTAGCGCGGGGCAATCAGAGAGTCTGCTGTTGAAGACATATCTTGGGACCACTGATACTACGGAGGCAGATACTCAACTTGTTGATCATTATGGAACACAGTCTCTAGGATCATTAAAATTCGAGGCCTCGTCGCCTGTTCGAAAGACCATTTCTCTATTCAGTACATGTGGGTCGACTGAAGGATCCGGTCAAGAGGCGAAGGGGGTCCTGAGACACCTTAGTGATAGTAGAGAGCACTATAGATCGTCACAAAGCGGTCCCTTCGAATTTGAAAACTTGGATGCAGAGGATATTCACGAGGGATTCAGTCAGTTCATGACTCAGGCTCACCCCACAGCAGCAGATGCGAAATCGATAAAGTTCTTATCCTCGAATATAAGAAGGTCTCAATCCGACTCTGTCGGAGTGTTGGATCGCTCAAATAGCCCTTTCTCTCAGACCTTAGAGGACACTTTACCTACGATAGCCAACCAAGATACCCAGAACATTGAAGAATCTCATGATGAGAGCCAGCGAGTGATCAAAAGACTACGAGAGAATGAAGGTGCTCTTGATTTAGTCGATTCGAGTCAAGGGATCATATATGAACCAGGAACACCTGGTCATTTAGATGACTCGAACCAGGGCAATGACACCCAATTGACTAATTCTCTTTCTCTGGACATTATTAAGAGCAGCCTTCCTTCTCAAGATCCCCATCAGAGTTATTCTCAACCTAAATCTGACCCCCTATCTCTAGCTTTTGACTTCAACAAAGAAACAGCTATTCGAGCCACTATCGAAAGCAGCCCTGACGGCGATCTTCGACCTTCGCAAAGTACTCATGATACAAATGATACCCAAGTAATTCAACATTTACAAGAAGAATACGTCGATGTGCCTAGGACTGTGATCCGTAATAATATCCCTATATCTTCGTCTTCTCCCAATGAAGATGAACGTGGGAAATCTCAAACTGCCCTTTCCGCTTATCCTGCTCCTAGTCCCACTGATCACACCGATCATTCCATCAGCCTCTCTCAAGATCATATCCTTTCATCTCAGAATGGAAACGGATATAGTCGACCTAGTGAAAAAGTGGAATTTGTTCCAAATACTTCTCCCTCGTTATACCCAACGCGCAAAACTCATCCTAAATCCTCTCCTTCGGATGTATTCTCAACAAAACGGACTCAAGAGACTCCCCTGCGAAATAGTAAGATACTCAATTCTCAAAAATCTGCCGAAAATGTTCGGCGGCCGCCTCGGTCTCCTCTTTCAGACGGCCAAAACGACCACGATTCTCAGATGCATGCTGAAGATGAGAGATCAGGTACTGATCCCTTTCAGAAAAATCAAAGTACTTTTTCATTAATTAAAGGTAAAAACGGTTCCTTGTCAACCTCTGACTCTTTTCCTTCCACTCGTCGGTTCCGGGATACTGGACGAGTCTTGTCAGATGAGGAGGGAGGAGAATGGATACCTGATAGCCCTTCTGAAAGCTCGCTATCAGACGTGGATCTCTCATTGATTAAGCACGATAGTCTTCTTGGATCTAAACCCTCGAACACTAATATAGAGAGCACGGAAGCGGATGGAGAAATCGTGGCTCCCCATCGTGTTTTTGCTTTGTGGAACGAAATTTCTCATCAAAAGGCATACTACGCGGCCGATATTCGTCGGGTGAGACCTGCTTCGTCTCAAACTGATGAACAATTTGAGGTGATCTTCGAGGATGCTGATCCCATTCCTCTGCGAAGAATCGGGATTAAGAATATTAGGCTACTGGATATCAGGATAAATGATGTGGTTTCTATCACTGGTAAGAATGTCTCTGATAAATACAAAGTCGTGTCACTTTTAAACGAAAAGCGATATCCCGATAGGACTTGCATTCGGGGCAATGACATGATTGAAATCGTATCTCTCGACGGAGACATTAATGAGAGACTCTGTGTACCCATAAAGGATATTCAGATACCTCGTCGGTTTTTTGATGCTCATTATTCCGCCAGACCAAGGGTTGACTTTAAGGCTTTTGGAGTAGATCCAGACCACGAGATGGAGGGGACGCCAACGAGACGGAGACGGCTAGGAGTGGATCGCGCTATGACGGTTGAATCTGATGATGATCCCCTCTTTAATGCCCAATTAGTCGAGAGTAAGATCTTTGAAGATTATGCATTTTGCTTAACTGGACTTGAAAGCCGTAGAGAAGTCGAGTGGCTCTGCAAAGCAATTAGCGCAAACGGGGGTGTGGTATTGGAAAATGGTCTGACTGATCTTTTTACTGACGATTCCACTTTATCTGACTCGGAGCAATATGTCTTTTGGAGACCAAATGAATCTTTCTTGAGAAGATTTCGATTCATTTGTATTTTAACACATTCCATGTGTCGAACTATGAAGTATCTTCAGGCTCTAGCGTTGGGTTGGCCTTGCTTGTCGGCAAATTTTGTGAAGCTCAGTATAAGGCGGAGCACGCTACTGGACTGGAGACTGTTCGTCCTGCCGGCGGGAAACTCTAGTCTCCTTCAGATCAATGATAGCAAGATTGCTCGCAGTATGGACCTAACCGGGTTCATTACTGCGTTTCAGGAAGGCCATGATTTATTTTTCCAATATCAGAATCGGGATTTACCTTTCAAAGGGTACCATGTACTCTGTCGGGTATCTGGAGATGATGGTGTGTTTGTCGGGTTCGCGTTGACTGCATTGGGAGCTGATGTCAAGCTTATCTTTTCAGACGCGGCGTTTCAGAACTGTCTCAAACAACTACAGTCATCTCAAGCTATCGCCTATTACAAAGATACTGATCGGGTCGACGAGGCCTTATACGATCTGATCCGATCCTTGGGTGTCCGGTTGATCGATAATGAATGTCTTGTACAAAGCCTCATCTTACGTGACCTTTATCCTTCTGACCTTGGTCCTCCGTTATCGTCATCTGTCATCAACAGTCCTCCATCTTCCTCTTCTTCTTCAAAGCGTTACTACCGCTCTAAACGGCGCCGTCAGACACTGGGTTTATAGGCTTGTACATATTAATGAAAGGACAGTTTACAAATATAACAGATCTAGTCGATTGATATCAGACAGGTCAATGATGGCCATGGATGGTCAATGGATGCGAATGATCATTCAAGATATGCTGCATACTGTGAAATATATGGACCATCTGACACCCAGCCCTCATGTGTAATCCGGCCGGGCTCTTAATAGGACCATTCACTCTCGGCACCGGGAATCAAAGTCATGGTAGAGGCAATAAACATGACTTCCCTGTATAGGAGCCTTGGACGAGGAAAAATTTTGTCTTGACAACGCTTTATAGTAAAACGAGGCGTAGTTACCCTACCTTAATCTTGGTTGGGTAATTACCCGGCCTACTCCAGCTTACAAGTCTGGAAACTTCTGGGGCGACTTTACTACTCTAGTCCGCAAAAGATCAAGTATGACAACCAACAATGGATCAGACGATGTAAACACGACCATTCATTCAAACGAGACTACGATCAATGATCATCGCTCGAAGGATCTGAGCTTATTTGATGAAGATAGCTTCGGCTCACCGTGGGATAGTGGCCTTGGCCGGAGTCCTTTTGGTTCGTTGTTTCCTGGGCTTGAAGGATTGAAGGATGTATTTGATTTTTTTGATGCGCCCATGGATGGGCTTGATGCGATTCGGCGAGGACTTCCTGCATTTCGCGATGGAGTTCGAGATGAGATGGCAGCGTTAGTCAACGAAGCCAAAGCGGAACAATGTGCAAAGATGGGAGGAAAGAGTGTTTGGGATCGGCGAGGGGTGATGAGATGTTTGTTCCCTCAGTTGAGTCCAGATCAAGAGGCAAAGACTTTCAAGTCTTATACGGATTTCCTCAGATGGCGAGCGGAAGGAAACAATTTTGATCCTAAACAGGATAGCGTGTTTACTCCAGATACTTCGACCTTGACGAATGACAGGCTTCGCAATAGGCTCGACAACAGACCTGAGAATAGGTTGGATAACAGACACGCTAGACCATCTGCTGAGGCCGATTCTAAGGCAGTAGTTTCGCGCCAAGTCTCAGTCAGTCAAGTAATGCAAGAGGATGGCAGCGTTGTTCGGAAGCAAAAGACGATCGAGCGATATGCAGATGGTACTTCAAATGCCAGCGAATCTAATGAAGTGATTCCTGCTGCGAGAGGTCGAGAATTGATTTCCGATGGTCGCAACGATAGTTGGGGAGGGTGGTTTTGGAAGTAGAGTACTCGGTGACTGAGGCTCTGCGACGGTGTTATGGTTGCTTTTTATTCTGAAATCTCACAACAAATGTAAATATTTATACACGAATACCAACAAATCCAGAAGAAACATGCATTAGAACTCACTCATTCCTCACCCTCGTCGTCGTCGTCTTCGTCATCTTGGCCATCTTCAGGCTTAACAGGGTCGACCTTTGCTTTCTTCAAGAGAGCGCCCATGTGATAGTGAGCCTTTCGCATTTCTTCAAACCGTCTATGTTTTGCTGCCAGCTCTTCACTTGTAAGTCCGTCATCACTGTCAGCTTTGCCGTCTTCATGCTTCTCTTCGTCCTCATCGTCTGAATCATCCCGGTTGATTATCCGAGGTGGCGCAGGAGCAGCCTCTACTTCATCTGAGGGACCGAGATCAAGATCAGGAATATCATCGTCCGTTTTACCGTAATAGACCGGATCGCCCGTGCCGGCAAACGGCGTCTTGGGCTCATCGATCTTCATTGTGGCGGTTCTTTCTTGCTCGGTAAGGTAAATATTCGCCTCATCCCAGTGAAGCCTCTCATGGATTGCCCGTCGTCGATTGTTCTCTTCCTCACTCAAGTTCTGGTCGGGAATAAAAGGATGCTTCTCATCCAGTTCCTTTTTCTTTTGAGAAAACCGCTCCTTGTTGATCAACGTATTTTGAATTACTTGGTCCCTGTCAACCGGAATCGATTCTGAAATATATTTCGAGGGACCATTCTTTAAGATCCCCTTGTGAGTCTTTGTTGGCTCTGACATTGGGGTCGCCGTGGTTGGTAGTAACAGTGGGGTTCGGAATGAGACCAGCCTCCATGGTGCTCATTCATCTCGACCAGAGATGGCTTGGGACAAAGGTCAAGGAAAAAAGTCATCAACACGTCGAAACGAGCGCACGTTTACAAGTGGAAATTAGAGATGGAACAATCATGCCGAAACAAAAGAACACTATCCAATTACGATCGTAGCCGACTCTGCCATTGAGGTCTTGTAGTCGTCGCTAGCCAGTAGTCACTGGCTACGCCAGAAGATGGAGATACTCCAATAGAAACATACAGTATTGTATACAAGTCAGATACCTGTATAAGAACTCTTGGAGTCCGAGCATTCCAGGATCTGGCTTCCGTTTCGAGGTTGTAGATAGCCCAAAACAGAAGAGAATGCTGATGTTGATCCGCAACCCTTTAGACTTGGTAATCTCTGGAGAGTCGCGTGACCGTTGCAAGCAGTTTTTGTGAAGTTCTAAACTTAGATGTCGCACCAGACTAGGATGTCACCTTTCGTAAGGCCAAGCTGAACCATCCGTATTGAAAGCCGACTCCATATTTAACTACGTAATCACTTTTCTCTCGGATTCGACTCGGTCGAGAAGCGTTACCAAGGCAAGCTTGAGTGTGACGCTACCGTGACCAAATTATTCGCTTGGCAGTCCGAAGCCAGTAGAAATTTTCTTCCGCCCCAACTCGGTAGTCAAAGCTTTATTTCTATCTGCGAGCTTTTTCCTCGTCCCTTTGCCTTTGCCTTGAATAGAGATTTCTAGCCGAGGTCTGAAAAAGCTTTTCTGTTGGACAGTCGTATGAATAGGGAGTTGATCCTTCGATTTGGCCGACCTGCAAAGTAAGTGACCAAACGACTATGGAAACTGACAATTTGCAGACCCAGATAACACTGTTCAAACCTTCTTTAAGAACCAGTCTTGGAAGTGTTCCATTCAGTTCAATTGGACTTGACTCGAGCTTCCTTTTCTTTGTTCTTGTTATCTTGATTGGTCTTCCTTCTTTGCCTAAGGCAGGAGGGAAGGAATTAAATTTATACTTGAAAGCGCCTTTACTCGATTGGTTGCTTTGCAAGCCCCAGAACTTGAACTTTTCCCGGTTTAATCCAACAAATGGTTGCGCCTTCTGTTGAAGAATGTCCAGGCCATCACGAGCCCTCGTACTCGGTTAATCATAAACTGTCGGTGAATCTTGATTCGACCAATGCATTCGAAGGCCCCGAGAAGTTGCTCGAAATCTGGTTTGCGCCCGACATATCCCACCTGGGCGAGTCGGTCCATCCTTTGGGACTCAAGAATGTGCCCAGGGCTCGATGGGAAGAAATGCTGGATGAGGTCCATTGCAAAGTTCTGAGTGTGTTTGAGTCGGACGAGAACGGAGTAGATGCCTACCTGTTGTCAGAGTCGAGCATGTTTGTTTTTCCCCACAAAATTATCCTCAAGACATGTGGAACAACGACCTTGTTGAAGGGCTTAGATACGTTGTTACGGATCGTTAGCGAGGAAACGGGGTTTACCAAAGGCCAGCAGCCTTGGAAGATCTTCTATTCGCGACGAAGTTTCTTATTTCCTGAGCTCCAACTTGACCCACACAAATCATGGGAGGACGAGGTGGACTTTCTTGATCAGCGGTTCCAGAATGGCTCGGCGTACATTGTGGGGAAATGTAACAAGGATCATTGGTACTTCTACTGTGCCGATGCTAGAGACGAGCAGTCTTACCCTGTTACTACCAACTCTTGCTCGTCTTTTGGTGAAGATGAGACTTTGGAGATCTTGATGACAGATCTAGACCCTTTGGCTATGAAAAACTTTTATTCTGACCGCATTTTGCCCACCGCCCTAGGCGAAAGCGACAATGACACTTCGAGCTCCGAGGAGGGAAGCAGCGGCCTCCAGTCAGCAACCTGTTCGTCTGTGACCGATCCTGGCCATATCCTAGGAGCAGCAATGACCCGAATGATTGGATTCGATAGCATCTACAAGAACACTGACTTGTATAAGGTCGATAGCTTTGCTTTTGCTCCTTGTGGCTACTCGGCCAACGGACTGATCGACAATGACTACTACTTCACTGTTCACGTCACTCCCGAGCCTCAATGCTCCTACGCCAGCTTCGAGACCAACATCCCCGCCCATCGATTCGGCCTCTCCACTCACGAACTGGTCGAATTGATCATCAGTACCTTCGGCCCGGCCCGCTTCTCCGTTAATTATTTCAACTCCCACTCCTCGACGAAAAGCAAAACTCGAGGGCGTAGCCCAGGCAATATTCCTGGCTTTAAATGTCGTGACCGAATTCTCTACGAGCTCCACGGTTATGACCTGGTCTTTCTCGACTATGAGTCATCTCCTTGAGTACATCTGTTCCCTCTTTTTTCTTTTCTTGCTTGTTTCTCGTTGGTGTCTTGAGCCTTTATGTGATTTGGCAATCCATTTGCCTCTACCTCAAATCAAAATGATAATCTGCAATCTTTGTAGCCTGCCACCGTCCGTTGCGTCTTTGTCTCCCTTCAACTGCCTCTTGTGCTAACGAATGCAACTCAAGCACAGTAGCCCACTCACTATTCACAAAGGAACCGGCTCGCTCCAGATGTCCTATTTAGGCAACCCGGGAGAACATCCACGCGTACCAAAGACGATGTAACGCTGGCCACCGCATAGCCACCAACGCTAGCCAAGACATTCGTGGCCTGTCAGCGATTCCGGTCTATAGTTGCCGTTGACACTCTGAGAGTTAAAATGGGCATCACGTCTCAGTCGGGCAGGAGGTCTTCATCGGCCCGTGTGCCTGTCTCTTCGTCGCAGGATCAATCTACTTCGACGTCTGCAGTGATTCTTCCTCCTGAAGAAGAGCACCCTGATGAACCTCCTCCTCCTTACACTCCCGCAGACCCCAATGCATTTGGTACTACAATAAATACAGTCCCCTTTTCCGCTACTGGAGGCCATATCAGCAATTCTACTCCCCGGCCTCCTCCTCGACCTTCCCAGTCATCCTCGTCGTCATCTTCAGGGCGACCTTCCAATAATAGTCATCGTCCCCAAGAGAAGCCGTCATCCAGACCGACGCGCCCACCTACGAATTCATATTCGGCGCAGCAGCCGCCTCCAAATCCACATCTGCGATACCCTCCTAATTACTACTGCCCGAAATGTCACAACACTGGCTACAAGCTCAAGAACGGCAGGAGCTGTCAGGACTGTTGGCGAAGGTTTGGAATGTCTCGTCCTCCACGACCCATAGTTGAGAGCCCTGGATACGGCGGAGGGTCGTTTCCGTTTGGGGGCTTTGGAGGTTTTGGGGGGCCTTTACCGTTTGGTGGTATGCCTTATGGGCAACAAATGTACGGAGGCCCGTCTTATAATCAACCACGGACCGTTCGCCCAGGAGACCCGTCTCTTGGCGGTGTGCTATGTGGGGCTTGTCGAGGCACTGGAGAAGACAGTGACTTTTTCCTCGGGTCGGAGCTGTGTAATGTCTGTCATGGCGTTGGGCGAGTATATTAATAATTCATAGCAGGTTTGGTTTTAGATACATAATCTGAAAGCTTTTTGCGTGCTCGTAGCTTGATATATCACTTTAGGATATAGGTGAGGTCAGGGAGAGAATCGAGAAAGTGCTGGATTTGGGGGTCTGATGATTCGGATCGGTGGGTGGGCTTGTCGGAGAGGGACTTGGTGCTCGAAGAGGCAAGGAAGGTGTCGAGGAAGTTGAGATCAGAGGCAGAGAGAACAGTATCTGGAGATCCTGGACTAGTTGGGTCGGCGTCAACGAGGTTTACGGAGCTGTGATTGTCTAGTCGAGCCGCAGGGGAAGCGCATGGCGGTGAGAGCACCGTGCCACTAAGGGATGGTTGACTAAGGGATGGTTGCCGAGAAAGATTGGAAGATGTTGTCTCAGGAATGTGGGATGAATCGGGATTGATCACCATCGAGTGTGCACTATCGGCTGCAGGAGGTTTGGAGGAGGATGGAGTATCTGGTGAGGCCATGGTTGGAACCAAGGCAGGAAGACTACTAAGGTCTCTTGGAGATCGCAGGCTTCCCTCGGAGACGAGAGATACCGTGCGATTATGTGAGTGCACGTCAATGGGCGGTAGTTGAGGCTTCTGCGAACGAGAATGATCTGGGGCAAAGGAATTGATTCGATGCTTAGGGATCTGGAGTTGCTGCTCAGACGAAGGGAGACGAGGAGGGAGCATCTTTGTCTTTGTTCCAGATGAAGCCGGGTTTGCATGTGACTGAGGAGGGAAAGACGGTTGTGGGCAAGAAGGCGAGATAACAAAAGGACTTTCACCGCCCAAGGTCATGGGCGAGGGTCTTCGATTGGCTGGCCCGGAGATTGGCTGGCTGCGGGACCGTCCTTCGCGAACAGATTGGCTTCTTTGGATCGGGTTGGACATGTTGGAAGAGACAGTCGATGATGTTCGTCTCGAGACTGGAGAAGCAGGGGACGAGGTTCGGGAAGGTGCCGGCGTGGCAGAAGGGGTTACTCTTCGAATGGCGCTCCTAGTTGGTTTCCACGTAGCCACAATCCCCAGAGTAATCTTTCGGATGACACTAGAGTCCCATTTCACCATCACAGACTCTCCCGCGGTTTGCGGGAGCACAAACTGTCGGATGGGACTGTGCAGGTTGGCTGATAGACGACGTGCCTGACCAATATCCAAAAATGTCTTGGAAGGAGGATAATCTGAAGGAGGCCCAGCCTCCGCAGGAAAGATTTCTTCCATGATTTGTTGGACAGTCGAGTCCTTGGGCAGGCTGAAAGGACCAGAGTTGTAGGAAAGCGTCACATCTTCTAGGTTGGAACGCATGCCGGAAGCCTCAATGGCTCCTATAGACTCAAATTGATTAGAACTTCGGCTCTCACTCCACACATTTCCATCAATGTCGTCCGTGACGGCAGATTCCTGGGCCGCGTCAGCTTGACTGAACTCCCCCCAATCGTCCTTTTCGGTCAAATCGGATGATACCCATTGATCCCCATCTGCAAATTCACCCCAGTCATCTGGCTCCTGCTCTTCCTGGGCCCAAACGTTTGTCGTAGCCCAATCGTCCATCCCGGCTGTCGTCATGGTCAAGCCCAGATCAACCGGCTGTAACGGCGGGCACGATACAGCCCATCCCGTCAGGTCAACAACTCATCAGCAATTTCCTAGAGCCATGGCATCAATTAGTCCCTGTGAGTCCATTCCAAATGGAAGCTTCTAACTCGTTCTAGCTGAGATCTGGGCTGCTGCTCCATCGACGACCAAAGGTCAGCCTGTACACCTGTCTTACGACTCCAAGTCGGATCGGATTGTTTACGCGGTAAGTGTCCAGGAGAGACAATGGTCCTGACCAATACAGTCTGGCAAGTCTATCTTCATTCGATCGCTGGCTACGCCTTCGCTATCGAGGCAGTATATCTCTCATACAACTGCGACTACGGTAGCGAAATTCAGTCCGTCTGGATATTATATTGCTTCTGGTGACAGTTCGGGCACTGTTAAAGTGTGGGATGCTGCAGGAGAAGATATGATTACCAAAGGGGAATATCCTATTCTTGGAGGGCCGATTATGGACTTGGACTGGGATGCAGACTCGCAGCGAATCATTGCAGTGGGCGATGGAAAAGAACGGTAAGGAGATAGAAACGCATAGAATGCTGACTTGGTAGATTTGGTCATGCTTTCACGTACGATTCGGGCAATAGCGTGGGAGAAATATCTGGGCACAGCTCGATAGTCAACGCAGTGTCGATTCGACCTTGTCGTCCTTACCGGGCAGCAACTGTGTCTGATGATATGGCGATGGTTTTTTTCCATGGCCCTCCATTTAAATTCAACGCTGCCGTCCGAGGACATCACTCAAATTTTGTCTTCGACGTCCGCTTCTCTCCTAATGGAGCCTATCTTGTTTCGGTTGGAGCCGATAGGAAGATTGTTGTCTATGATGGAAAGACAGGAGAGTTTCTGAAAACTATCGGTGACGGAAAACATGAAGGTGGCATCTTTGCTTTGGCTTGGAGCCCCGATTCTTCAACTTTTGCTACTGCTTCTGCCGATTCGACTGTTCGATTATGGGACATTGAGTCTGGGCAAGAGAAACACAAGTGGGAGTTTGCTAAAGTGGTCGATTTCCGACAAGTCGGAGTTGTCTTTGCTGGCGACAAGCGACTAGTCTCGTTATCCCTCAACGGGGACCTTAATATTCTATCTCTAGACTTGCCTTCGCCTGTTCACATAATACGCGGGCAACAGGGTAGCATCACCGCCGTGGACTTGGCTCCTGATGGAAAATCCTTCTACACTGGCGGATGGGACGGTCGTGTCTTGCAATGGTCCGTCAAGGATAAAGAAGCTGTCGCTGCCGTCACTGAGAATGCTCCTACCAATCTCGTTGTCGACATCCATGCTACTTCGGGCCACTTTATTTCTACTTCCTGGGACGATGTGGTGAGGGTCATTGACAATGCAAAGGCCGTCAAGTGGGAAGCAATCGCTGGACAACCGAAAGCGCTGTCCACTTCTCGCAAATACGCAGCCACAGTGACTGATTCTGAGCTTACAATATTCTCGGCTGGCGCATTAGAAAGACTTACCAGTCTGAGTGCCGATCATACATTCACCGCAGTGTCTATTGTCGACCTTGGTGACCAAACCAAGGTGGCCGTTGGTTCCTCGGCTGGAAAGACTAGCGTGTACTCTTTCGATGGCACGTCGCTAAAGCTGGAAACCTCTTTTTCCACTCCTCTCCCCGGTGGTGCTCACGTCACCTCTCTGTCATTCCAGCCTTCTTCGTCAGAAGGCGCCCTTCTGCTTGCTGCCGGTGGCTCCACCGGTAAGATTCTCCTTTATAACGCCCAGGATGGCTCCGTGGTAACCAGTCGGTGGGCTTTCCATAACGCCCGCATCACCCAGATCTCGTGGAGTGCCAATGGAGAATACGTCGCGACAAGCTCCCTCGACACTAATATTTTCATCTACAGCGTTAAGCTTCCGTCCAAAAATATTAAACGGCTCAATGCGCACAAGGAGGGCGTCAACGCGGTCAAATGGGCCGCTGATGACAAACTCGTCACTGTCGGCGCAGACGGATGCGTCAAGTGGTGGGATGTGAAATTGTTTTGAAGATCAAAATAACCATACTAACTTTGAAATAGTTGAATGTACACCCAAAATAACCCAATTCTAGACAAAACAAAAATGCTTTTGTAAGCTCTCGATTATGCTCACTTTTTCTTCTTATACAACTTTTGGATAAACGAACTATGGTTAGCCTTGAGCTCCTTGCTCTTGCTCTTGTTGTATTCAATGTAGGCCATATCATCACCGCCAGCCAAACTCGACAACGTTCCAGTCGTCCGCCGAGATCCTCCTGCACCTGGGCGCATTCTCTTGAGCCCACTCGCTCTGCCGACGGCATTGTCGGCGTCGTCTCCCCTTTCGATTCCAGCAGCTTCCTCGTTCTGGAGCAGCACTTCTTGAAGCAGTTCCAGCCGTTCCCGGGAAGTTGAGAATGCCAAGTCGGGGAGGCTCTCCATGCCCTTTAGATGGGTGATCACACGGAAAGCGTAACCTTGATCCACCAAAAAGGCCTGTCTCTTAGTAGAGTAGTACATCTCCTGAGTATCTTTTGACACGAGGCTGTAAAAGAAGGCATTAAAACCTTCATCATTTCGCCGCTTGGCACGAAGAATACGACCGAGACGCTGGGCTTCTTGACGACGAGACCCATAGTGAGACGAAATTTGGATAAGACAGGTCGCTTCGGGAAGATCAATGGACGTATCTCCGACTTTTGACAGAAATATCGTGTTGACATTATCATTATATTGAAAATTCTTCAAGATCATCATTCGTTCATGCTGCGGAGTAGCACCAAAGATGAATGGTTTTTTGAGTTTAAGGGCATAGGCTTTTAAGGCATAGACATTATCCGAGAAAACAATAATTTTATCTCCTCGACTCTCATGATAGTGGATAAGGAACTGGCAAGCCTGGAACTTGGTAGGATTCATGATGTAGAGGAGCATTCTCTTTCGAGAAGTCTCGCGAAGGTATTCTTGATAGAATTCCGAGGTCATCGGGCACCAGACCTCAGCACATTGAACGTTAGCTATATGGCCTTTCTGAGCCAGATCCAGCCAGTTGGCCTCATAGAGCTTAGGTCCAATCAGGAAGTTTAAGTCATCGATCTTGTCATCTTCTCGGACCAAAGTTGCGGTAAGCCCCAATTTGGCGTGGGCTGCAATAGTGGTCACAACCCGACGGAACATGGCAGCAGGCACGACATGCACTTCGTCCAAAATCACAAATCCCCATTCTCTAGAAGTGATGAAGTCCATCATTTTTTGAGAATCATAGGATCGATTCCTGGTATTAGCCACCATGGAATAGGTAGATACCACCAAGCCAGCATCTCCTTGAAATTTCTCCTTGGTATCAGAGGTAAACACGGCGACATCTTCGGGCTTTATAGTACACCACTGAAGAAATTGCTGTCTCCATTGCATCACTGATACCGAGGAAGTACAGAGGACAATGACACTTTTTTTGATTGTGCACGCAGCCGTAATACCAACCAGGGTCTTTCCGGCACCACAGGGAAGAACGATAATTCCCGATCTAGCACGACCATTCCCAAACATCTTACTCAAGCTTTTCTCTTGATAGGGGCGAATTTGGGTCGAGGGTTTGAGATCAATATGAAGATCGGGGTTTCTGGAGTCATTGCGGAAGTCGTATTCTTCCAGCATCGGATAATCAATTTCTTGACATCGTTTCTTGACACTTTCAACGGCAGAGGAAGAAATTTCAAACGAATGCACGGCATCTATATCGTCATCTTCTCCTTCTTCTTTATCACCAACGACTAGCGAGAAAAGATCCTCAGTCGACCGAGTATCTTGGCCTGAATCATTAACCTTGGCCTCATTTCCATCACCATCTTTACCAGACCTCTCACCAGGCTTCGATGCAGCTGGGGTAGGCAGACCCGGAATGACTAATCCATCCATTGTCGGAGCTTTCTCCCTAGCAAGAGTTAAGCTGGAATCGACTCGAAGAGGCCCAATTTGAGGATCTCTGAGTAACATCTGCAAAATCTCTGCACTTGAGCTTTCGACAAAAAACCGATTCTGCTTCAAGACAAGCTTCACCTTGCCGTACGAAACTGTGCTTGCTCGAATATAATCAATGATTGTATTAGTAACTGGGACTTTCGAGAGCCTATTCAAAACAGATATTATGTCGTTTGTCTCTAAGCCAACTGATACGGCGGCGTAAAGAGAGTAAGTGGTGATTCGATATTCATGGATATGACTTGGACGGCTGACAGGTTCGGCAATAGTAATTAGAAAATCTTCCGCCTGATCTGCTAATGACGAGAAGCTTTCTAGAATTATAAGCCCATCTACTGGGTTAATCCATAAAGGACGAGCAGAGGCATCTGGCTTAAGATTAAGAAACGAGAAATCCTGATGGCCAAATAATCTCGAGACACTGTCGCCCTTGAAATCCTGGGGAGCAACATCCCACATTGCTCGCTTCCCTATTTCACCATCACCTCCATTGCCGTTAGGTTTGAGCCTTAACTTAATCTTGGGTAAAGGGCTGGCGTCGTCATCAGAGGTATTAAACGACTCCTCCGATAAGTTATCTTCAGAGAATGACGAATCTCTTGCCCGTTTGCCTAAGATTAGCCTTTTTTTATGAGTTCAGTGCTCTTACTTCCCACTTTGACACTCATTGCCACTGAGGTCGTGAGGTCGAGTGGAATGTATCGGTGTAGCTCAGAATATTCCCAAGGGACACTTGCCTTCCTCAGCGCCCTAGGGTACATCTCCCTGATTATGCCTTTGTAAAGTAATTGGCGTATAATTTAGTAACATTGTATACATTTTGCGACAGATCTTGGTAAGTGTCCCAGTCCCCGACAAAACGAACTGTGGCTACAGTGAAAAACTTTTCTACAAAGCTAAAGCGCAATTACAAATATCACCCGGGCATGAAGCACATCCAATAACATTCACTGACATGCGATTAATCGGGCGTCTTTTATCTTTCTAGCTCCCTTCCCAAAAGTAAATGAGAATGGCAAGACTCATCTCTCCTAGACACAGAAAAAGGAAGCAGGGATGTAACTAGTCAACCAGCGCCTTATAAAGTAGCAGGGCCTGTCCGTTGTTGCGGATATGCCGCTATGTGAAGCAACGTAGTGACAGCTATGTCTTGCAATTCCACCTCATGTGATTGGTCACCCTCCCCCACACATCTCTTCCCTGTCCGTCGACGCCAACCTACCGTCCTAAACAAATGTCTCTCCGAACAATCACAAACACTTCTCTTCGTTCGGCAATCTTCCGCCCTGCTGTGCCGGCATCTCGACTTCTCTTGTCTGCTTACAGGTATGATCCGACTTGTTCCGAACTTACCCCTAGGCCTTTGGCTCGTCAGCAATCAACCAAACCCGAGATCCTTAAGACAACCCCTAAAGAGGCCTATGATATCTTGGTCAAACAACGTCTCCACCGACCCACCTCTCCCCATCTTCAAATCTATCAACCTCAGCTTACCTGGGTACTTTCCGGTCTCCATCGTATCACTGGTGTGATCTTTGGCTTTGCGTTTTACGGCTTCTTCCTCGGATACACCCTTCTTCCTGCTGTTGGTCTTGGATTTACTTCCGCTGGCGTGATTGGTCTTGCCGGTGCTCTCCCTCTCGTCATCAAGTACTTGGCCAAATTCATCATCTCCGCTCCTTTCACCTTCCACTGCTGGAACGGTATTCGTCACTTGATCTGGGATACGACCACAGAGCTTACGGTCAAGGGTGTCTATCGGACAGGCTATGCAGTCCTTGGCTTGACTGCCCTCAGCACCCTTCTTCTTCCTTTCCTTTAGAATGGAGATAGTACTAAATACACATTAACCGGTTATTATATCTTCCTCTCATATCATCGTATACTCTCTGGCAACCGCCTTGTTATATAATGCTCGAGCCACGGCTTCCATCCTCCACAAGTCCTTTTCTGTCATTTCATTGTTTCGAATCTGATCTGCCTTGACAATCTCAACAATTCGGTTGAATGCTAGACCACTTTCTCGCCGTAGTGAGACCACCGTCTCTGCTTGGGCAGGTGTAAAATAGGACGGCCTGTTGGCATCAGAGTGGTCCTTCAGAGCCTCGACATGCCCACTCAGTTTCCGTATCTTATAGGTATCACAAGACTCCTTACTCTTAATCAGTAAAGAGTATTTCGAATTCTCTTCGATAGGCGGCTTTGATGTATTCAGCCGAGAATTCTTGATATCTGAAAGAGGAGCGCGTGCCTGAGCTTTGACAGCGCCTTCAGACGATATCCACTGCCGTTTGGCCCGATCAAATGCTGAGTCAAAGTGACATGGTTGATTGATAAGCTTTGAGATGGTCGAAGGACAGGTTTCTGGCTCAACCAGCTCTTGATAGCGAACAATACATTCTTCAAATGGGATATTCATCTCGCGTTCGATGGCGACCCAAGATCGGCCGCCATCTCGAAGACCGCACAACTGGTCGTCCAGTATCGGAGTCCAGGAAACCATTTTAGACAAGGTGTAGACAAGAGCAGGAGGTATATAGCAAGCCTGTCCAAGAAAAGCGTCTCAAGGTATAAGCAATATATGCGCAGATAGAAAGTCTAATACACCTGTGAGTATAAATACAGGTATGAAAGATAGCAGTAGCGAATAGTTATATGAAATGTAACAAGCTGACAAGAAAGACGCAAGAAAGTTCGTGGTAGCGTTAGGATATGGAGACCTCTTTGTAGACGAGCGCGTGTCGTAGCGCTATAATACGTGTTACGAATCCGTCGCAACGAATCCACCACTCTCCCCAGCATTCGAGAATGGGCACTACGATTGAGGATCAGGCCATTTGTCAGATCATTAATCAGACCATTAATCGGACCACTTTGATGATGACTTGATTCATTATTTAATCTATTAAAACATGTACTTAGTGGTAATACGAACAAGCTTTTCTTGGTGATCACACTCGCTGGTAGCAACCTCAGTCTAGATTGTGTTGCACGCCTGATGGATCGGAAAGGCGTTCTCAAGCCTTGATCAAGCAGGAATGCAAAAGTTGCAAAAGTGAGATACAGATAGTAGACTAAATCCAGCTTGAATTAACTGTATGCATAAATAATCCCTATATAGCCTTTAATTCGGCTCGCAACTATATTCTTATGGCCGGCCATGTTTAAGTATCTGTTGTTGTGTCCAGTCGTGTCACAGCAATTGTTACATGTGTTCCAACTTGGCAACACTCAGCAGCGAAAGAATGGAAATCAGTTCGAGTAGTGAGATAAAAGTACCTGTAGAGACCTTACAGTCAACTAAGTACATAGGACTATTATAGGATTTCACACTGTCATACACCAAAGTGAGCTCTAACGATTTCATGTTCTCATAATACGTCCGTCAAGCAAAAATGCTATAAAGCCACATCAAAGCGTGAAACATCCGAAGGACAACGGTTTCCAGATGAAGAAAATGGTCTACTTAATGACCAAATCCCTAATGTCTCTAATAATATTATTATGTGGATCTTCTTTTATCCATGGGGGAGCTTCGGGTACTGATCACGTACAAAATTAACTTTTTGTACAGTTTGGTAGTTATTAACCCCGGTTCAATAAATAAACACAAAACGTATAAACAGCATGAGTGATTCAGATGGGATCCCGGAAGGACTTCCACGGTTTGCTTTGTATTTCCAACCTCCAAGATAATGATAGCTCTCAGCTGAAGAAACAAGAAATCGAATTTGCTTAAAAGCTTGCAGAATACGACACCTATGTATTGTTCAAAAAAGCAGGTCATTAATGGTATCCAGCCAGTACCACGACAGAAAAACCAGGCAAGAAAACAGTAAGTATATGGTCTTTCCAGTCTTCAAGCAAATGTCTCAGAAAGGGCCAACCGGGACTATAGGATTGAGTCTCTTCATTCCAATCCTCCGCATATACTTCAATTGGCATACGTGCACCGCGACCCTGTCAATGAAGTTCATGTAAGAAAAAGCCTATTAGATGTTGCAAGTAAATGAGATTCATCAGATCTTATCTTGTCAATAGAAAAGTAGCGAAAATTGTGAGACACATATAATATAAGAAATCGTGTTTCGGTTTAAATGTCAGGCGAGTCTGGTCCTATTAATATTGCACGCCTTCAATCAGCTACATTGCAAAGTAAGTAAAAATAAGTATCTCGTTTACAGGTGTGAGTTATGGCAGAGTGTTACCAAAGAAAAGTAGCCAAGAGTGTATCTAATTGCTTATCACTTGCACAGCCAAAGGCTTCTTCTAAGATTTGCATTTTTGTTTCTGAGAACTTTCAGGAATCTACTTCTCGATATTATTTGCTAGATCTTATATATATAAAGAGCTCTGGATACGCATAGATTGGATTACTCACTATGATAAGCTTTCCGTAATAATACAACTGGAAGAAAGCGCGGAACCATTAGTCGATTATTAGCCCTAAGGTGCCAAGGCTGAACCACGTCACAGGAGACAGACATTGACAATGAGCATCCAAAAAGCTACAAGAAGTAAAATCAAGATGTCGGACACGAATTTTCTGAAAAGTCCACGACGACGTTTGGAGACTCGAAGCCAAAAATGAAGAAGATCAGGTCGCTGGTTAAGCAAATCAGTTTAGCAAATAGAAGAAACGCTAGCGTTTGCATCCCAAGAATCGAAGCCATAAAAAGGACAAATTCAGCCATACAGCACATTCCTAAAGTTATCCTTACAATGGCATCGAAAATAGGGGAGTTCATCAAAAATGCTGAATCACCTTCAACAGTGATCAACGATTCTTTTTCTTCCTTTTCTAAAGAAGACATTTCCAAGTGATCTTATCAGTGGAACAGCCGCCAAGGACTGGTTTCTATTTATAATTCTTTACCCTAGCGTACTCTGAAAGACCTGACATTTGAGGGGCTAGATGGCGCCTCCAGGACTATGCGCCATGTCCTAGAATCTCATTCACACTCCGACACCAATGTAAATGAGATAAACTAATGTCGGAAAAATTGAAAATAAAATCTGGAAACTATTGGAAAGTAACGAGATAAGTAAGAAAAGGTCAAGCAAAGGACCTCATGCAAGAGTCTTTATTTTGCTGCTATAAGAATAATCCCACTAACCACGTGAGCATGTAGTGATAATAGAACTGGGACAGATCTACTATGGCATAAAGAGAGTACTCTCATCATAATTACAAAGCCGACATCACTATTCATTCTTCTTGAGACAGTCAAACCCGACGAGGCGAAGGGTTGGATAAGCAGTTGCGACAATTTAGAAGGAAGCATTTGCTAGATATCTAGACTTGGAAGTCTCTCATGTGCACTTAATCTGACTACACATTGCCAGGATTCCACTTCAATGCTAAGACTCCTTGTTTGCAGCTACATAGAATGTCTTTAGGACTCAACACATTATACGAAGGTCTATATTAAGACGTCATTCATATTGAAAATAATGAACTTGGCGGATCATGACTCAAATGGTAAAAGTTCAAGGTAATTCGTATTATTTTCTGAATCATAGTCGTCAAGGGGTATATTTTGAATAAGTATCCTCCTCAAGAAGCGCTTTAAAGAGGACTTTCTCATTGCCCGAATTATTCTCATCGCTCTTGGTATAAACTTGAAAAAGAATCTGTGGACAATAGTCAGTCCTTCTAGCCCCTACGTCATCCAAGTTCACCAAGAGACTGTTCTGGGGCTTTTGGCTTCTACTACCATTGAGTAAATGGTATTAAAATATAAAAGAAGGCATCCTAAAAGGATATATGCCTCTATGACCTAAATAGCGGCGTAGGTCATAGAGGAATACTTTGACTTAACAACATCTAACGGTTCCGATATGGATATTAGGAATACAAATGCTAATTCAAGGTGTTTGATTATTGCTTCTTTGTACTTCTTTATTATTCTCGGAATCTATGCCGTCATTTGTGGTCTCCTGGGGTCTTATCTTGCAGTGGTATGCAAGACTAGTTGCTAGATGGTTTCCAAATAAATGCACTCCAAGGATATGTGGAGAGTTGATAATGTTACAGATCATCAACATATAGTTTAGGGTGAAATCGCACGATAGGCCAATATGCTCAGTTGAATATAGGAACTTAACCGCTAAAATGCAGGATGAATGCAGCTTTTTATTATGTATTAGACAGTTGAATGTCATAGCACGTTAGTATAGCCTAACGTTTAAACTGTACCATTAGCTTGTTTGAAAATTTTGCTCTAGTTTGAGTCCTTTATTGAGCCTTCCCATGCACCAGCTGCTTGCCTACTAGTTTTACTCTAGAGGAGTTGAACTTCTCATGTGCAGTCTAAGACTCTCTTCTCTTTTTCGCTATCACAATTATATACACTAGAACAGCTTGCTTTTGCGTATGCCAGTACCATCTGAGCAGATACTGCCAAATTCCATGGAGTGTACATAGACTACTGTCCTATGTATCCCAATATTTGCAACTACACTCATCTATCATCTTGAATTACTTATAACTTGCCAATAGCTGAAACGTCATTAGATCGCACCAAAAAAATCTTCAGTGCAATTATAACAGTGTCACGGAGGGGCTAGCAAATAAACTGGAAGGAAAGCACGTTAGCGGAAGGGCATTAGAAAACGCCAGGAAAAAACCTAATCAGGCATAGTTCTATCTAGGCCATAAAAATACAACCCGCGTCTCTGGCGTCTCATCGCGACGATGGAATAGTTTACCAGCAAAGATGAGACAAATGTAGCAACAAGTGAGCTAGGTATCCCGCCTCATAGTTGATATTCATACCGGTATTTTGTCCATTGGGCACGTTTCCTGTTTAACTTCTAGACTTCTAAGCGCTATGGAATCGAATGCTTGGAAAAAGCTTCTGCTTACCCATAGGATCTGTTAGGCATCTCAGATATGCAGTTTTTATTATTAATCGAGGGCTCTTGATGTAGTGTTCCGGGTAACACCTAGATTTTTTCGCGATTGAAATTGTTCTCGGGGGCATCAGCCTTGAAAGATCTACACCTGTTTTGTAAGAAAGACTTCCAATGTAGCTTTAACTGCCTTCTCCATTTTTTTTGCCTACGCTCTTCATGATCTCTACTGTTGCTACCGTAAGATGAGTTATCACTTTCAGACGAGAAGGAAGTCGCTGAAGCTTGATGTACGTGTCTTATCCATTGATGCTGCTCCATATTGCCGACCAGCAAAGTCCACGTAATAGCCATTCTGATACTCCCGCATTACATGCAGAAGATATTACGGAATTCAGTTCAATCAAGCCCTGTTTCTCTCATATACTTTTCAAGGATGGGTGGTTCTAACCAAGCTAATACAATATCATGAGGATTTTCTACTGCGGGATGGTCCAGAACTTTCGCAAAAACTTCGAGTACCTCTATAGACTCTTTCCAGCACTGGTGTACATATGTGTCTAGAGGTTTCTGTTCAATCTCTTCATAAGCAGATGGATATAGCAGACTCTTAATAAGCGCACCGCTGCTTATGATCTGGGGCTCTTTTATGCTGGAAAGCATCGCATAAACGAAATGTCTATCTAGGCAGCACGTGAAACGATCTCGAAGGCTTTCCTTAAAACAGAATATATAAAAGAAAACATTAGTCCAAAAGAAGACTCCAAGTCACCCAGAATCGTAGACTCATTTGTTTTCCAAACACCCCGAGCCACAAAAAAGTTACTCGCAATTCGAGTGCCTCCCATTCTATAGGACTGATCGATCAAGATAGCAAGATCAAGATCTATCATCACGCCTGACCTCCTTCTAGGGTTGTACATAATGTTGCCCTAGCTTACGTCCCTATGAAGAATTCCACAGCGTGCGAGCTCTCTATGTCCTGGAGTTGGAGTGAAAGAGCATGTAATTAACCTTTTATTGCATTCAAGATGCAAGCGACAACTAGGCTAGGGCGGTGCAGCTCTTGAAGTGGTACATATCTAGGCATAACAATCTTTTCCAGGAAAAAGATCCTATGGTCACCGTTCCTTATATCAGTGAGAAAGGCCACCGTCCTTCTTCCCAGTCACCAAGTATCTTTTCCCATAACGAGCCTGCCGAACAGCTCTGGCACGTAGTCATGGCCTCGTACCCGTTCCAAGAGTGCTAGCTCAGAAGGGCGGTCTATTTGCACCCAGCTGTCTTTGATGATCACGCTCTACCCTGTGGGATCTGAATTCTCTCTCAGAATTATGCCAGGTGCCCAAAGCCTCATTTCAGTCGAGAGTGGCTGCACTAAAGAATATGAAACACCTTCGGTAACTCATTTCAGTGCCGTGTCTTCCCAATCTACACTGCGGCGCTAACAACAGCGAGTAGAGCACGTTGACGATATGTCCTGCATTTTCCAGATCCAGCGTTTTAAACGCATAGGACCCTGACCGATCAAAATACCAAGGCTGGGGTTAGGCAATGACCGTGACGCCAATGACAAAGTCGTCCCAGGATCTTCGAGAAAAATATTACGGACTCTTTAGACCAGTTGCAGATATCAGGCTTTTGCATCATTTTCCCCTGGTTTAAGATCGATCGGCACAAGAATATCAGTAAACCTCGTGGCTGATTCTGACGGACAAATCGCCATGTCAATTTCACGGTCGTAGGATAAAGAACGAAGCCGCAAAGAAGTGTCCAAGTACAGTGAGACATCACATGATAGGAGGAGATTGTCGTTCACTTGAGTCAGAAAGCCGATCACGTCTTTGTCATCCAACGACTTTGGAATCATCGAGATTCCACTGTGCCCCTTGGGCAAATCAACGTCAAAGAGTCCCAAAGCCAGTCATGCATTTGAAACCGAGCAGCCATTACACCAGATTGGATAAGAGCAAACCTGAAATCGTAGGCCGTGCAAGCTACACTAAAGCCTACAAGGCCATTCAGTCCCCGAGAAGAGGACCGGAACATCTCTTGATCTGGGATCACCAGAGAGGACTGTTGGGATAAAGTAAGATATGCACTCAACTTAAAGGCTAGCGAAAAAGACGAAAGCTTACTGGGATATTCCATACCCAGACTTTGTTCGACTGATAGTTGACTCTGTCACAGAAACGAGGTGGTATTAATTAATAGACACTTAGGTGGTCGACTGAACTAACTGGTCTTAATTTCTTCTGACGTTGATAAATGCGTAAAGTAGTGGAATAGATATATGGTATTTTCGAGTTTCCCAAGCACTTTTGATTGGCTCCTAAAGGGCTAGGACGTGGTGTTTGGACTTATTCTAAAAAAGATATTGCGCAGGAGAAAACGGATAAACGGGGAAGAATGAGCTGATATCTAGGTGAACCTAGGATATTAGAACTTGCATTCGTCCCATTTGCCTGGTATCAGATCTTCGGGCAGATGTCAGCGAGATATCTTTCAATATCTTTCATTATGTTGGTTGCGTAAGTTAATCTTTTGATCATATTCAAATGCCCAATATATGCAACGAGTGTCATTTTAATAGGCAGGATAAGATACTTTAAAGCATATGTTAAGTTTTGGCTGTGTCGAGGATGGACAATTCTTGTAAGATTTATTCTTATGATGGGAAGCTCCTGAAGCACCACTTGTATGCTCTTTACTATTATCCGTACTTTCTCTAATGGTTATCAAGAGGCTTATTTTTGTTGCAAAGTGACAAACTTGGGTCAGAAAACTATGTCAAGATAGAGCCATCGCCTAAGTGTCTTTTGCAATGTTGCTGATGTAAGACAGCCTTGTCTAATCCATGTGCCTAGGTGAAAGGAAAATAAGCCTCCTGATTACCACTTGGGAAAGTACGGATAATTTTAAAGAGCATACAACGAGTGGTTGGGAGCTTCCCATCATAAGAACAAATCTTACAAGAATTGTTCATCCCCGACACGACCAAAATTCAACACATATAAATTGAAATTGACAAGGCTCTTACGTCAGCAATATTTACTGAGACACTTTAGTGACGTTTCTGTCTTGACGTAGGGTTCTGCCGTATTTTGTCACTTTCCCGCTATCAAGGCGAAAGGAGGCGTATGACAGACATTTCTGCGTAATCTAACTTTCTCCAAAATATAAAGTCCGGTTCATTTATAAATACGAAACAGCCGTTCATTCGACTTGTGTGGGAATGTTCTATTTCTTGCAAGGTTATACATATTCTGTTGGCGAAAGTCTGTGGACCTTCCTCTTAAAAGGACTTAGTCTTGATACCAGCAGCCTCCTTTCTGCGGACCAGAATCCTATCGACTACCAGCTCTTGTCTCTTTTGTCTGCCCCAGAAAGTTCGGAATATCTATGGGACAGTACGGTAGTGAGGTATCTGCAGGAGATTTGGAAATCTACTGCAGATGCCAACCACCTCAAGCGACATCTTCAAATGATATGCATTGAGGACTTTTCACTTAACTATCGTGAAGAGGTCCACTTAGGCATCACGTCTGTAAGAGAGAATAGCCAAGGTGATGATAAACCTGTTTTATCGGATTTTGTATATATCTTGGAATTCAGAAGAAAACGAGATCCTGAGGAAGTTCTGGAGCAGGCGGTCAAGCTTGCCCTTCGAATTCTTGACAAGGATCTCTCTCGTGCCTTCGTTCTAGTGGGCCAAGTCCTAGGCTGGAAGATGACGC
>PPXM03000014.1:0-137352 GCA_003707065.3 Trigonopsis variabilis | reverse complement strand
ATCGAATTCGCAACCCGCGGTTTGAGATTTGGTTGCTATGCGAGTTTTAGTGTGAGACGTCCCCAATACTGGGCACTACGTCGCCTAACGGGTAAGGGTTTTCCTGCAAGTCTTTTCATACAATGGATCATTTCTCCATAAATGCACTTTAATAGAGGATGAGTCATGCGGAACATTTTTTCCAGGTATATATACGGTTCCAGTTGACATGAATATCATAAACCCAAGTTGAACTTGAAAATTTTGAGATTATGCTGTTCATGTCAGTTGGAACCATATATATAAACCTGGAAAAAATCCTTCACGCTATCTATGATAACTGGACTGATCTGTCGAAGAAGCTGACACCAGGGAGAGCAGGGGCGCATTGGTTGGAGAAACCATCTCTACATTAACGCTTTCATCCTATAGCTCGACACTCTTATGGTTGGAATAGAAGAAAAGTTAAAGTGGTTTTCGATAAATGTTCTTGCTCGGAGTAATGTGTTCTACACCTTTACAACCAATGCTTTTCTACTGTACATATCATAATCTTTAATCTGGGTCTTTTAATAGCGTAAAGAAATTTTTTAGACCTTAAGACTGAGCTCTGCTTTACACTTCACTTTGTACTCTTAGCCTACACGATAATGGTTGCTTTCCTCTAGATGGTCAAGAATTCAATTCATGAAAATAAACGCAAAACAGTAGTATTATGCGTACCTATTCAAAACAATATAGAGCCAGCACCAAGTAATGATACAACAGGAAAATATATATATATATATATATATATATACGGCATCTTAGAAGAGTTCAGCTGAGAAGATGGGATTGAAACTGTTGGCTCCAGTCTTCCGCAAAATTTGTATCAAAATCCGCAATCTTCAACATCTTAACGCAAGGCCTTGCTTATTTTATAGTCCAAGTGGATAGGCTTCATGAATAGCGAGGTTGGGAAGGCTTCATGAATAGCGAGGTTGGGAAGGCTTTTGGTGAAGTCAAATATCTTCTTTGTTTAGAAATCAGTACTATGAGGTATTACGTTCAGAGAATACAAGGCTTGGAGAGGTTATGAGAATTGAGGAGCTAAAGGTGTCCAGCTTTATATGTGAAGCTGTTCACCTCTCTTTATAGGCCCCTTCAATTCAAGCCGTCAAAAAAATGTTGTTGTGTTCATTCTTGCACTCTTGTGATTAAAGAAATATTTCCATTATTGTGTTATTCTGTCATGGAATTTTTACCATCTAAGCGCTCTAACTTGTGCTGATTACATAACAGGAAAAAAATACCAATCTGGTAACTGAAGGACATAAACGTACACCTAAGTGATGTTCCATGTCTTTGGTAGAATCAGTCTTGTGACTGTCGCAATAAAGAACAACATCGCAACGTTCCAATCCAGTATGTCCATGCGGTTTCACTTTTAGTTCTTACCGCCCAGTATTTGCAACAGTTGTTCCTTTGTTGGTGCGTAGCGGGAATGGTTGCGGAGACGGACGTCAAACTTGTAGAAAAGGTAAGGCACCGGGACCAAGACGGTGGCCAAGAGCGCGACAAGAGTTCCAGCCCATTCGACACCCAAGTTGTGGAACATTTGAGTCGAAAAGAGAGGAAAGGCAGCGGCGAAGGCCGACCGACAGAATGTGTTAGCAGCCAGAGCCGAAGCAGCATGAGTCAGGTAAATCTCGACCAAATAAATCAAGGCAGTCATAAAGATTGAGATTAGGCCGCAGCCAGTGACGACGCCTGAAGCCGTAGGAGCCATCCAATGAACGTTTCTGGGATAGTTGCCAGTCCAAGCAAACCAAAAGATCCCAATTGGAAAGACGATTCCGCCAAAAATTAAAAACGGCAACCGTTTCTCAGGAACAGGTAACCCATGGGCCTTAGCTGATGCGCGAACGACCACAGGCTCGTAGAAGGTAAAAAGAAGGCATCCAACGAGAATGCCAATGAGAATACCAAGGTAAGGAAGGTACCCAACACCTCCTTTCATCCCATATCCTTCGATAAATACAACAGGGTAAGCTTCCAAGAACATGTAAAGTATTCCGTAGATAAGTGAGATATAAAGGGACAGAAAGAGAAGAATCGGTTCAACGAAAAGCATTCTAATTGGTAGCAAGAAGGTCTTCATGACGAGCTCGTTAATATCGAGGGTTCGTGCTTCTATTGGCGAGTGAATCGCCCAGTTATGAGTCCGAGCCCGTAACTGAGCAGCTTTAGATTTAAGAACAATCGGAGCATAGGTCTCCTCCCAGAAAAAGAGATTGAGGACAAAGGCGAGGGCAGCAAAGATACCTGGAAAGTAATTACACCATCTCCATCCCAGGCTAGTGTTCGCCGCCGTGAATCCTCCCAAAATCGGGGCTAAACTAGGACCAACAAAGACCATTGCAAAAAAGCTAACCAACGCGTATCCTCTGACATCGGATCGGAACAGTTCAGTCATCAGAGCACCCACAATAACTAAAGGAGAAGCTGCAGAGAAGCCAGCAAAGAATCGACAAATCAAGATCGACTGGATGTCTTTAGACACGGCCGTTGCAAACAGAAAGATCGTGTAGAGAAATCCAGAGATGAGGATGGGAGGACGTCGGCCTACCTGCTCTGACAGAGGAGCCCAGAACGTGGGCCCAAACGCATAACCAAGGACAAATAAGCTAGTCCCAAGAGTAACAACCACTGGTCCGACGTGATATTCGTGGGCAATTAACAGAGTTCCAGGAGCAAACATGGCTGAGCCGGTCGTCGACATCAGACTTGTATAAATAGCTAAGAAGAGCATCTTATACTGACGCCTGCGGGGCCAGTTCAACGGACTGATAGGATCATCCGCGCCACTGAAGTCTACAAGATAAGCTTCAGAGGAGATCTTGGCAGGATAGGGCTTTCCTGCTGCCATCAAGGGAATATCTTCGCCCTCAAAAATTTCAGTACCTGTACCAGACCTGATGCGCGTGATTGTCTTGCCCAACACTCCAGAATTCGAAGCAACAGTCCCTAGAGATTCACGTTGAGTATCTTCCTGCTCGAGATCCATGTCGTGGGCCTCAGAATAAGGACTAGGCTCCTCTTGACCTAGCTCCAAATCCTCCTCCGATTGAAATAATTGCGCATTCTCTTCACTTGACGAAGCTTCATCGTAAACCATCTCTGATAATTGACGGGGTGCGTTCAACGAGTTTGAGCTGCATTTATTTGCAATGCCCCAACTTTTTGTAGCTTTAGTACCTATGACCGGGCGAATTCAGTCACATTCTCCGAGAGCGTCGTAAGTCTCCGGCCCACTTAACTTTCGTGCTTGTGGGACGACGTCAGCCTCATTCATATGAACAGCTCTTTCAATCTCTTGGAGATTTACAAGACTGAATTGCCGACACAGGAATTGACGTAAGGTGATGTTACAATGATGAGCGTGTTGAATATGTATATAGTCATATATTTCAGCTAACAATATCTTGTCTTATAATTCAGTTGCTTCTCTATTAAGAAGTCCCAGGCGGCGGCCATTCCAGTGGAATTCCCTGTTGAAACCAACAAAAATCCAGTTGGTTGGGGTTCTTGTTTGGCTTTGTTTTGGCCTCGATGGCGCCAAATATTTCTTCTCCTAGAAGATGAATCTAGAAGATCTCAAGTATGGTCTCTTTAGTTGTGGTTTTTTCTCGTTGTTTAATTTGCAGAGTATAACACTGTAATTTATGGACGTAGCAGCATGCATCATATAGTAAAAGGTCGTGATTCCTGGACGGTGCCTATCAGAAAGCCATAATCGATCGCCGTCTTGCCGTTTATCTGTGCCATTCCAGGCGATCTAATGGTCGATAACCTCTTTTTCTAGATGATATACTTGCTTATTTCAGCCTATTTGTATTTTATCCTTGTATTTTGCCTTTCTAAACTGGCCAGATGCCTTATTTCATATCTCTTAGGCACCCACCAAAGATCCTGGAACAATAGGTACTTTTTAACACCTCCTGTCATTACTAATACAGTTGACACACAATCAGCACTTCAATACAACAATGGTGGGCACGTGCTTGTCTCTCGGCTGCGTTGGTGTGCTCTGGGCTAGGGACCCCAACCATGATCTAATTTGAAACTCTGCTGTCATAAAAAAGCTTCAGCTGGCTAGAATCTATATTGGTTTTATATATAAAGAAAATACTTGCTAGTTTTCATGCATGATTTTCTTGTTTGAGAGTCACTTCTGTTCGACCGGGATAGCGGGCTTAGAGGGTTGCATGGAAATAGGAAATAATAAAAGAGACAGCAGTCAGATTAGCCTTATTATTCTTGACATTAATTACAAAAGCCATATGACATCACTGTGGACGGTTTGGTTTGCGCTAATTGATCGATTGCTTCACGTTTGTGAGTACATCGTTAATGTGTACAGATTGCCGCCATCCTACAGTGCATTTATCTCACACCACGGGTTCCAGCCAAGATATATCGACTGTTAGAAAGAGGTTTGCTTTTGCTGTTCAACCAGCTTCTCCAGCTCGCGCCTCAAGTAATCCGGCAAAGAGGACTTGTTCAACTCCTGATAGTCGTAGACAACGATACACTCTTTAATTCTAGCTGCTACTTTCTTAGCCTCATGAGAGATTGCGATTCCTTTCAAAATAAACCGATCTTCTTGGATCTCATCGACCTTGTGAATAACCGTCAGACGATCTCCGAGGATGACAGGGTGTCTGAATTCAAGATCAACGGAACGAATGATTGGCCCTTTGACTCGTTTATCGCTTTCTGGGTCGATCAGACTGACTCCTCCATATCCTTTAGCACCAAGGAACCCCAACCGGGTCAACAGTACACATCGATTAGCCTCGAACCAGCGCAAATAACGAACATTGTTGACATGCTGGAATGAATCAATATCACCCCATTCTACCATCTGATTAACCAAACCTGTCGTACTCAGGATCCAGCCACCTCCTTCTTTCGGGTCGTTGAGAACCTTTCGTAACCATTCTGGTGGGTTCGTAGGGTCCACCAATGATTCAGGTCGCTGAGAAAAGATCGAGACTGTGGAATTTGACCTCGAAAGACCCATTCTAGGAATCGGATGTAGACGAGAACGAAGGAGTCGGGCAATCATGATACAACGTGAGTGAATCTGTCAGTACAACTAAATATTACCATCTTCATAAGACCCCGCTCCGGTTGAATGGCAGAGAATGAGAGATCAAGCACCCCATGCGGGGGACTCGAACCGGCTCGGCCCGCCCGCAAATGGCATGGACATTTCCAACAGATTGCAAGGATCTTCAGAATGACATAAGCAAAATTTTCTGCTGTCCTTATCTGTACGACACTGAGTTTGTACGCCGCTGCCACCCTTACTCCTCCTTGCTCTGCAACCTTTATCAAAGCGATTATTAAGGACGCTCAGTAGTGATGCCTTTATTCCAATAACATAGTTATTCCTCACCTTAAGCCAAAGTCCAGCCGAAGGGAACAATTCTGCTGTATTAGGCTAGTGAATGGAAGACTTGCCCTAGGCATGTGACAACATGTGACACGCGCGCAAAATGCAAGCTTTTCAGAGCAAAAACAAACTAAAAGATAGTGTATGTTAAGTATCAAACGAAGTCACTATTCAGATAAGCTGATGTGGCAAACTGAAGAAATTTATGCCAATAATTATGTTACAATGGTAGACAGACTACTGGCCTGCGTCCTTCCTGCATAGCAATAGAGTCAGCCGCTGCTTATCATCGCAACGCCCATGAGTCACCCGCTTCCTTATCGTGGGACCCTAATGAGTAATTTGCGCCGCACACATTAGCCTCTAGTCCAGATATGGTATCTTTAGCCGCGCGCGTTCTGGATCTAATTGTAGTGCTCCGAAATAATCTTGCCCTATTTTTCCGTACTGACTCACATTTTACTGCCAAAAGTATATAAGTTGGCAACTGCTAGCTTTGTTTCTCAGCCATGTACACACCGCTTTACTTCGCCGAAAAAGACAGAGAAGTTTGCTATCAGCTCATCCAAGAAAAGAGTTTAGGAAATCTGGTAACATCCAACACGGGATTGATGGCTTCTCATCTCCCTTTCATCTTGGATACTTCCGATCCCGATCGTCCTTTGCTGATCGCTCACTTGGCGAAGGGAAACTTACAAGTGAAAGCTTTGCGATCTGCTGAGGAAGTTCTTGTTATATTTCAAGATGACGGGTCCTATATTACTCCCTCTTGGTATCCAAGCAAACAAGAGACTCATAAGAAAGTGCCCACCTGGGATTACGCCGCGGTCCACGTTTACGGAAAACCGACCATAATAGATGATCGTGGTGAGATAAGAGACTTCGTTTCATCTCTCTCCAACGAACAAGAAAAATCTCGACCCAATCCATGGGTGGTAGAAGACACAGAGCCCAACCATCTAGAGGTCCAGCTAGGAAGGATTGTTGGCTTGACGATTGAGATTACAAAGGTCCAAGGCAAATGGAAAATGTCTCAAAATGAACTGGACAAAGATATTGCTGGTGTATGCACTGGATTAACCACGGAAAAAGGCGAGAAAGGCGAGAAACTTGCGTCCTTGATCATGGAGCGGTCAGAGAAATACAAGTGTGCCCATGCCAAGCGTTAGGTGGTGCCATGAAGAGCAATAGTATGCCACTGGCACTATAGGGAATAGATACTCGCTGAGTATGCATTTGTGAGATAGTGAATTAATTATATAGCGAACAGTTAATATGTAGACAGCATTCAGCTAAAACATACAGCTTCAACTTTGGATAAGTCTGACTTTAAACTGCCCGTCGGTCTGTAATCACAAGAAGTTGGCCTCATCCTCAGCGTTGTCGTGAGCAAAACTTGCAGCGGCATTTGCTTCGAGGCCACATATTCTTGGCCAGGAGAGGTTAACAATAATTAGTTGGATGAGAGAACGATTAAACTTGTCTAGTTGATAGAGGGCATTGCTAGCCTAGTGATTTTTAGTGATTGAGGAGATATGGCCTTGCATGCACGTTCCAGAATGCCTTAAAGTTCTTACCATTCCATATTGGTAAACCTTCGTAATAGCTCGGAGCTCCGACGCCGACATGAATAACTCGGAGTCGGAGCTCCGAAGATGGCATGAATCGATTGTTGGGGAGGAACGGCCTGATACGGCCGAAAGAGAAACAGTGGAAAATCTCGCCGAAACACTGTTCATGGTGTATCCATACAAGCTTAGAGAGCATGAGAAAAGTAGAACTAGCACCCATCGCTCAGAGAATACAAGAAATTAAACCATAGCCAACTCGTTATAGACTAGTTGTCACGTCCTGCCGGTAATCACGGCAGTGTCAGCATAGTGTCAGCATCATAAGGGTGGTGGTAACCTCAGATGAAACGGCCCCCTATTCTAGAGTATGCTTAAACAGACACAAAGGCTATGTCGATGTGCGAGATGTTTAGCGAGTGCTGAGAAGCCCTAATGTGAAAACAAAATTCGAATAGCTCTAGTTTAGCTATCAGCAGAGGCTACGCTTCCATAGACGCTATTTCAAAGGGGTGTTTGTACGGAGATTCGGGTGAAAACCGGAAATAAGCTCAGATATCTGTTCATCTTGATGAGACCATTTGAGGTCATTATTCAGTTTCTGTGAGTATATATAGGCTGCCATCTAATACACGGATAACACTAATAACAATGTCTCTAACCGGAAAAGTTGCAATTGTCACTGGAGCCTCTAGAGGGATTGGTGCCGCCATTGCTCTTGAACTGGCCAAGCAAGGTAGCAAGGTTGTCTTAACCTATACTTCCCCCACAAGCAAACCTGAAGTTGATTCACATATTGAAAAAATCAAAGCCTTGAAGAACGGTTCCGATGCAGTTGCAGTTGTTGCAGATCTTGCCGATCCCAAAAGTCCTGAGATCATTGTGGCGGAGACCTTGAAAACTTTTGGACCTTATATTGATATTCTTGTTAATAATGCTGGAGTCGCAAGCAATGATCTCCTTGCCGATATATCTTTAGAGACATTCGATAGAATCATTGCAGTCAACACTCGGGCTCCCCTTTTTCTTTCAAAGGCTGTTGCTCCTCACCTGCGCAAGCCAGGACGCATCATCAATATCGGCTCTATCGTTGCTCGACTTTCGTTCCCAGCATCATCTATCTATAGCGCGTCCAAGGCCGCGATCGAGGCAATCACACGGGTCCTTGCAGGAGAGTTAGGAGCTGATGGGCATACTGTCAACGCCATCGAGCCTGGACCGATTGTGACGGACATGTCAAAAGGTTTAATGACTGAAGATAATATTAAGAATATGCAAGCCGTCACTTTGGTGGAGCATCGACTTGGCCAGGTTCAAGATATCGCCGGTATTGTTTCATTCCTTGCTGGTGGCAGCAGCCAATGGATCTCCGGGCAATCAATCTCTGCCTCTGGAGGAATGTTGTTGAACTAGTCAAATTGCATATTGCTTGCTTGATCACTTTTTTCCATTTGTTAGTGTAGATTTAAAAGGTTCTGGATATTGCCTACATAAGTTTTATCAACAAGAACACATATCACAATAATATTCAGGATTAGAACGAGTTGAAAACAATACAGAATTTCCAATGCAGCAGGCGCAAAGATAAAAAGTTGGGTCAGTCAGCTCCAATTCATATTCATCATTTCAAATACTTAGGATACATGCCATGACTTGCGTACTAACTTTCCTTGAGGAATAAACCCAAATTCAAGCAAAGAGGTATCTTCAGGTTCATCATAGTGAACACCAGTTTGGAATAGTTCCATCGGTGACGGATGTCTACGTGCGGAAGCGAACCAATGTGTTGTTGTCGCTTGTTGTCAAGACTGAATGGTAAATACACCACACAAAATTAAGATATCCTCATAGTGAGCGTCTCCGATGGCATATTAATACCGACAGAATAGACTACTTTCAGGAATTTGTGAGTGATGCCTTTTGACGCGCGTTCTTAACAATGACATCTATAATATACGGAAAATATGAAGCGATGGCTATATTTGAACCTTTGGAAAGTCTGTCGATATTGTATTACCTGGCAAATAGAGTCCTGTTATTGTGTTCATAAATTTGTCCTTGATTACCAATAGACAGACAATGCCTTATAGCCAACTCTGAGTACATAGAAACGGCACTCATTCGCTTCTCGGGTTTAGACATATGATCCACGATTCATACCATAAAACGTTTCAGCTGACTTTGCAGCGACTACCAGGGTATGCAGAGCTAGTAATCTGTATCTTCTTCGCTGTCGGGCAGATAGTAATCTGCTAGCGCTTCAGAATCAGTCGTTTGTTTGCTGTTCTCTTTGGAAGGTAATCATCCAAGCAAAGGAGCACTTCCGAGTGGCGAGGTCCATTTAACGTAATGCCAGAGCTATAGTGTCTGAGAAGAAAATCTGTCCAATGAGAGATTTGGAGCTCCTGGAAACAGGATCTAAAAAGTGCGACCTGCCCAGGAACTGCGGGTGGAGGGGTCGATTGTAGAAATTGGAGAAAGGAGCGTTTGGAAGCACGCACAACCAAGAGGTCAAAAAGTTGTTTGGTTATAGCGTCATCTACTTCCTTTAATGACCCACCTTGCAGCTCATAAGCATACATTAGCCACACCAATACCCAAAGGAAAGATTCAAGCTCAGCCCAGTCCGATTAATCAGCTCCATTTTCCACAATGGGCGACATAAATATCCTCATACCAAAACAATACCCGCTCTGCTGTCCGCCGCAGTTTATTTTTTAGATTCAATAGACATCCTTTCCGACGTTCAGGATCGTAAACTATATTGTCCAAGCAGACACCCCGGTGCAATATTCCCGTATCAGACAGGTGCTGGTGGCCTCTTGTTAAATTTCACAATCTTGCCAGACTTACCTTTTATAGCGTCGCGTAACGCAATTAGAATGTCTTGAATGCTTCCCACTGGGGTTACAAGCTTGGACCCTTCGTAGGATAAGATAAACCGATATCTCGCTAATATTCTAGGGAAACCCAGCATTCCAACTGGTGACACATGTACTCCCGAATATACTCCCGAATACCGAAATGAAGTTTGGCCTAAACTTATCAAACCCCTCAAATGGTTAGAACGTCCATATATACTTAATCGCTTATCTCGGAAGGGATCTAGATTCCCCATAGAAGTGACTTTGTTCTTTTCAGCATATCGAATTCTGACTGCCTATCAATGGGCTTCCAGCATTCTTTGAGCACGTACAAGTCTCCTTTACCATCTGCACCTTTGAGGAGAATACTTCCAGTACCAAAGGCCGTATTTGCGCTTTTCAATGGTGAAACAGGATGTAGCATTTGGTTCCCGGCAATCTGAGATGGCGATTCCCTTTCGCACCCCCAAGTCTTCTAACGAAGATTTTTGGAAAACCCAGAAAAAGTTCAACAACTTTTCCTGGTCTTAAACAATATCGAAGGAGTTAAAACTGAAGACACCAGTTCTGTCCAACATGTACGGGGACAATACATGATCCTTCACCTGAGCGAAGAAAATATAGTCTCGAGACCAGCCGGTGTTGAGAAACGCGAAAGCCACCTCAACGACCTGTTCCACTCTTTCCTTCCCTCTTTTTAGCTTGAAAAGAAACACAACGTTCTCTGTCTTTGGATCTTCCCTATCCATAAGAGCCAGATCGACTACTCTGTCACCATGAGCGGTTGAAAGCTTCACATCGTCTGAAATCCTATACCGGTTGCAGGAGGCTTGCGAAGCGATCGTCCAACATTCGGTCAAGTACATTGCTACATCTTTTTTTATCAAAAGATAAACATTTAGCTTCTTTTAAGCCTTTTAAAGTTGAGCTTGATGAGGCTTTGCTTTCCTTAAATTTGTTATTACACCGTAAATAGCTGGATTCGAGAAATTCGGAGAAATCACAATTGAAGGGTATCCATGATAAGCTAGCTCATTTTTTATGACAGCGCGTGCTACTTTAGTCTTTATTCCAGCCAAGGGTACCCTTTCGAAAGTGTGTTCTTCCTTTCCACACGGTTCTTCCCAAATGATGCTCCTATAGGTCGAAGCTGCTACATGAGGGCCTGCTCCTGTAAAAACCGTAGGTTCTATTTGCTTTAGTCTGCACCGTTGTTGGATATATGCCACTCAAAGGAGATCTGTTGGGTCTTCGTGCAAAATATTTATGTAACTCTAATCTATCGTCAAAGAAGTGAAACGTCTTTCATAACAGTCATTAATTGATTAATAAATAATGACTCACATCATAATACTGTCACGTTTTGATAGTTTTGAGTATGAATAGTTCTTGCCAGACTTGAGAGCCCAAGTTGGTGAGTGGAAAAGTTGAAGTGCGCAAGGCCTACTTCTAAATTTTCCACTTCTTATCTTTGCATTCCAGTTGGTTTACTTTACATTTATCGCTTGTAATTGCGAAGACTCAAGTCTCTGCCCGAATCAAGCAGTGATCCCTGGGTTCGGATGCCCAGCCGCAGATAAGTGATAATCATCGCTATTAAAAACATGATTTTCGGCGTCAATCATCAGCATACTGATCCTTACTCACAGAATTCACCTGGTCCGAGTGTTCGGTCAAGCCGTGTAAGAGAACTCCTACACAGCCGTAGACCATTCTCAGTCGTGTGCGAAAATGCTACTCTCTAACAGTCCCTGCTCTGCGTTTTAACTTTGATATCTCCTCACTATCGTTATTTCAGTCGCTAATCCAAGTATGGGAGTTTGTAAAGAAAATCCGAGACGAATGGCGCACGATTTTACACGACAACAGCTGTCGGAGGGCAGACGGATGATGGTTTTTGTTATATATCAAAAAGTCTCTTTGATTTGTCCTGATACTGTAAGAGATCCTGCCAGCAAACATGACTATACGGCTTCCAAGAGAGGTCCCTGCTTGATTGGACTCCCAAGATCAAACACCAACGGCGCGGGAAGATCTTTTTGATTCCAATTACCGGTTGCGATTCTGAGCCAATGCGCATATGTGCCCGGGACAATATCACTCCCGATATGTTTCCTCCAAAGCGAGCCTAGTGTGTCGCCATGGACCCTTAAGATCAGACCAGTCGCGAGCTTAAACCCGAAGCTCCTTGTCAAACACTGTTCGACAATTTCTCTTGCTAGCTTCTGCTCCGTACTCTCCTCTTTGCCTTCCTTTGGCAATGGCAAGGACATGAGCTCAAACTGTCGCAATCCATTCCAGTTGGTAAGCTCGTTAATTAACTGGCTGCCGACCATGAAATCGATCGCGTAAACATGATCACGGCAGTATTTGGGTCCATTCCAAGAACCTGCCTCATCCACTAATCCCATAACCAGAGTCATGACTTGGCCTTGAATAATATAGTCAGTAAGCATGCGTTTGACCTCCTCAGGTGCGTATACCCGTCCATTCTCGGTAAAGGTCATAGAATCATCGCCCATTAGCGGCACTTCCTTCAGCAGTGGACTCGTATGCATGCCTTCGGTGCTAGTCTTGCCACCATCAGCTGCCCAAAGGGCCAAGAATAGTCTATGGCATTGTGCGAACAGGGCATTGTTACGATTAGAGGCCAGAAAATAATTTGACAGTGTTCTTCCGTATGAAATCACCTCGTATGGTGAGTCACGGTTGCCGATGGTCTCGTTCCAGAGGCGATCAAGGTCACCAATCTGTATCATGCCCACATCAGCATAAACACCACCATACTTCAATAGCAGAGGCCACCGTACGAGGTCGGAATAGTGCTGTGCAGAGTAGTCACCGCCAATTGTACCGTTACGGAAAGCATCAGGAAAGGTTGCCGAGTCTTCGAGGTCCAAGAAGTTTCCAATGTAGAGGAGAGACTGCGGGTCGCGGTCCACGACGCGAATGACCCAGCCAAGCTTGCTGAAGCGTCGATAATAGGCTCTGATGGTGCGCTGAGCGTAGGGATACATCCTGGCGAAGCCAGAATGCCAGAAAAACCAGATATTTTTCTCATCCGTGATGGCAGGAGGATGCAGGAGAGCCTGGTCAATATCGGAGTCTGACCTGAGGTCCAGGAGCTCAGGCGGCACGGCATAAAGCCCTCTAGGAATCTTATAGTTGATGTTTGTTGTGTCCATGTTATTGTGGTATTCTTTGTTGAGTTCTTCCTTGTTTGTTTTTCGCTTCTTGACAGTGTATGCACTTACATCTCTTAGTTGACGGATTATGTTTTTAAACTGAAAGCAAATGTTGCTGTCTTAACTAGAAACAAGAAATGGAGGAAAAAAGGAGAAGTAAGAAATGGAAAAAAAATCATAGAATTCAACAGTTGCAATGATTGTAGCGGTTAGATCGTCGTCAGGCAATCCTGACGCCCGTTGCGACATGACTCGCCACAGCTACAAATAACAAATACTCGTAGTGACATGATATAAGAGTTCTCACCTGATGTGTCATAAGCATATCGCTGGCGCCGCAATCATGAATATACAAGGAGTAGCATTTTGCGCTATGAAGACAAGATTGAACTGATATTATTTCCAGAATTTTAACGTTCACATCGTAACAATGATTGTTGCGATTAGCAACCGTCGTCCGTCGGCAGCAATCCTGCAATCCTGACAACGTTTGGTAATACCTACTCATAAGTGAGTTATGAGATATGAATTCTCCTCTAATATTTCAAATATGTGGCAGACGGCGCAGTTATGAATATATAAGGAGTAGCTTTTACGCTATAGAATCAAGCTTAAATTGAGATTGTTTTCCAAAACTTACGCTCACACCGTAACAATGATTCTGCGTATCGTGACAGTAACGACGCGATCATGTGTTACGGTGTGAGCGAAGTTCTGGAAGCGACTTCAATTCAATCTTATTTCCAACTACATGTACCGTACCCCTATATATCCAAAGGAGGATATGTCGGCACGAAGACAAAGAGTCTTTGTTAACCAAGAACAACGAATACTAAACAGGTAACGAACGCGCGGCGTCGGAATTGCATGACAACGGTTGCTAACCGCAGCATCATGATACGCCAATTAGGGGGTGGCTTAGGTATTATCGGCAGTAGCCTAAATTCCAATCCAGTTCGATACATCTTTACGTTTACCGTTCATGTTTTGAAGCCGACAACTATGGTTGACTAGAGGTGATCGCTTTTCGCCCTGGTGCGATGATATACTTAGCCTTCAAAGCAGTCAAGGAACTCGATTGGATGAGATGAACTTTGGCTGGTTTATGGGCGAACCTTCTCTAATTCTGAGAATAAGACAATCTAGTTTCGAACAGCGAGGAAGCACTTACTGCCTGAGAAGGCATCTGTCGACAGCCAAGACGGCAGACATTATGAGATTGGCGGGAGAAAAATAAACAAAGAAAGCCGTTTTCATCAATTAAAGTCCATTCGTTGATGTTGGAAAGCGGGAAGACGTAAGCAGAAGTTGTGCGAGTTGTTAGAACCTGCCCCCTTCTAGAACACTAAAGAGAGTTACTGTTAGTCTGTGTTGTTTTGGCCTGTCTTAATGTAGGGATTGTCTGGCAATTTTTCTTTCTACGATGCTCATTTCCCCATTTACGATGGCTGCTGGTCATGTTGCCTTGTCTTTCTAGTATGTTTAGCTAGATGACTTTCGCAACGCAGGATGTCTGGCTCCGGCAAGCGTTGATACAAATGCAGCTTATGTAGATAGTGAACATAATTCATAGAGATAGACTAAATAGCTTTTCAGCTGCCGTTGAAAATTATTGGTCTACGGTGGGGGAAACAGCTTTGCAAGACACTTGTGTATTTGTCCAAACAGAAGTATTAATTCCATCCGCTGTTCGTCAACCGATAGAAATGTTGGTTCGAAAATAATAAAATAATACTATCTAAGCATCAGGTGGTCTTTGTCAGATGTAAAGAGGAAAGCTTACTGAAAGGCGTACACACCTACGCACAGGATAGAGTGTTCTGGTTTTCGCAACTAGTCGTATGCCTCTCCATAGGCGATATTTACAATTAGATAAGTATCTATTTGAAAGGTTTCATTGTAGCTTTTCGCAGTCGGGAGCCTACATGCATCTGTTTGGCTCGCTGTTGAGAAGTCTATGTCATCACATCTACAAACTTGAAACGATTCGACGATTTTACTATAAAGAACTAATAGAGGGCCGGTTCTTTCTACTGGGCCATTCAGATTCCTACTCATCATTAATCTGAGTGAGGAGCTTTCCCTTGTTAACGCCGTGGAAAAGACCGCTCCAGATTTTAGGGACATTTTTAAAGTCTGGACCAAAAGCCTTGACAATCGTGACCGCATCCTCGGTTCTGATCTTGCCTTGCTTAATGAATTGCAGGAGTTGTTCGCGAGCTGCAGGGAACTTGTCTTTGTAGTCAGAAACTAGAAGACCTTTAATAGTCAACCGCTTCATCACAACACTGCCGTAGGCATGAAAGACAAGTTGTCCATGAGCGTAGCCTGAAATAGAACCACAGGCCAAGATAGTTCCATGAACTTTAACCAACTTGGACGCAGAAAAATCCAGGATTTCACCGCCCACATTATCAATAAAGTAGTCAACTGTGTTTTCACCGCCAGCGGCTTTGACAAGCTTATCTCTGAAGTCCGGGCTCTTATAGTCAACGCCCACAACTCGATCACCAAATGATTCAACAAATTTGACTTTGTCAGGCCCGCCAGCGACGGCAATCACTTTCTTTGCTTTGAAAACATTGAGAGCGAGCTGAATCGAGATGGTTCCAACAGCGCCAGCAGCGCCAGTGATTAAGTAGATCTTGTCATAGTCTTCAGTTCGTTGTTGCAATTGAGCAGTCTCGAAGAAAATCGTCCAGGCAGTCAAAGCAGTACTACCAAGCAAACTGACATACCACCACAGGTGCTCGACTTTAGCTGGATCAAGAGGCTCGATTTGTGCCGCTCCAGCGGTTGCTTTGTTCCCAATATAGTGAGTAGTCCAACCCAACGAGCCGGTCAAATAGCTCCCGACAGGATAGTCAGGGTCCTTAGATGCAACGACCTTTGCGATACCTCTAGCTGGAATAGTTTCACCAGCAGAGATGCCCTGTCTGTAGACCTTGTCAATTGGCGCAATCCAGAACTTTTGAGCAGGATCGTTCGAAAGATAAATGGTCTCAGCGACGAAATCCCCTTCTTTGAGTGCTGCCGGATTAATCTCAAAGTCCTCGAGCTTGAAAGTTCCCTTTTCCTCATCAAAGTCAAACCATTTGCTGGGGTCAACATCGGCGCGCAACACAAATTTCTTTGCTTTAATAACTGGAGCCGTCATTCTTCTTGTTAATCCTTAATATCGAGCAATTGAGTTGAAATCAAATGTTCCAAATACCAACAAAGATGTTTCTACTTAGGTTCGTCCGGAAAAGACATAATTGCTGACAAACGTGATGTGATGCTGACAAATACTCTCTCCCCCAATAACGTTACCGAAGTGTCTCATCCTCATGATCCGGCCGCGTAGTGGCCCTGATGGAAGGTAAAAGGCATATACTATCTTGGGGACATCGTAGGAAAGTAAATGAGCGTAGCCTTATCTTCCTACCAGCAGGCATGGTGTGCTAGTCACGTGCGGCACCGACCAAACAATGAGTCTTTGGAGGTGCGTAACAAGTTTGTTCAGAAACGTTCATGAAACATTCTAAGGTCTGAGTTCTGGTTTTTTTAATTTTTAAGCATCCTCAGTTGGTTTCTAGAAAGAGTCCAAAGTTGATAATTTAAGTGATCTTTATTATTGTTTTAGCCTCTATGTAAACATATGAGGTATCGAGAGCTTTGTACGACGATCAACATACCGAGAAGGTATTCCCTCTCCTATGAAGGTGTTCTTCTTCAAGAAAAGCTTACACGCCCTTGTTGTGAGGTCAAGTTAATAACATCGTGATAGGGTCATAATGTGCTTTTAAGACAAGACCGGTCAGACTAAAGAATAATGGCCATAAAATTGTAGCCATTTCCCTTTTTTCTTCTTGTTTGGTCACACACAACAATGAGATGTAGAATAATACCCCTTTCTTCACTTTCAATCCCATCTAACCACATTTTAGTTACTGGAGGTATATTACAGTTTAACTTGGCTACTCTTTATCCTAAGAGCCAATCTATGCTCCATCGCACTTAAAAAGCGTGAAACAAACTTGGACTTTCTGTCCGAATCTTAATCAACTGTGCTCGTTGAAGACGCCCATAAGGACAGGTGAACAGCTGCTTCACACATGAGGCTGGACACCTTTGGCTTCTCGATTCCCACTCTCTTTCCAAGCCTTATATTCTTTGAAGGTAATATATGATAATGCTGATTTCTAAACAAAAGAGAACATTTGACTACGCCAAGCTTCCCAAACGCGCTATTCATGAAGCTTTTCAACTTGGAGTATAAAATAAGCAAGGCCTTGTGTACCATGTACACGGCTGCGGGTTTTAAAAAAAAATTTGCGGAAGACTGGAGCCAACAATTTCAATCCTATCGTCTCAGTTGGCCTCTTTTAAGAAGCCATATCGCCTTCTTGAGTCTTTATTCACTTATGTATTTGCCTGTCGGTATCATAACTTGGTCTTGGATTTATGTTATTTTATGCTATTGAATAAATACTTTTACTGTTTTGTGGTTGTATTTGTTTCGATGAATTGAACAGTTGACGATCTAGAGGAGAGTAGTCATTATCGTGTAGGCTAAGAGCACAGAGCGAAATGCAGAGCAGAGTTTATCTTAAGGTCTAAAGTGCTCCTTTATGTTATTAAGATACTCAGACTAAAAGATTATGATATGCACAATAGAACAGTAGCGATGGCAAAGGCGCAGAACACATCATTCTAAGCAAGAATATTTATCTGAAGTCATTTTAACTTTTCTTCTCATCAAAGCGTAAGAATTAGAAATGGAGCTATAGAATAAGAAAAGTGGTGTGCAGATAGATACCTTTTATATCCAGTAAGCCTTGTCTCATCCAGGCCCGTCGGTTCCGTCATAAAACCAATGACACCCTCATAGTGGGTCTGAAATATCTAGAAAGATACTCTAACGGTATTTCTGACAGAGGGAAATATCGACTATTGTCTTGAAAACACCGATCTCCATAGTATCTACTTCAGTTCTCAGCTGATCTTGGTTCATATTAAGCCGTTGCGATATTCCTTCATTCTCATAACCAATTGGAATGATACCAGAGGATCGGATTGGATAACTACGTCAAAGATCTTTTCTTGGATATATTTCAATGGGAAACGGCAGTTGCCACACGCTCTTTCATCATCCGTTAGCTCCCTCAACTAATGTTGTTGACAGGCTGTACTTTGTTTAAAGGATCGAACTATACTAGTCAATAGTGAGTATATTCTACTATGACTGTAATTAAGGATTTGTCAATACTGATCGGTATTTTATTGTCGGGTATGTCTCACAATTCTGGCATAAAGCGATACAAGAGTAAGCCATGTCCGAAGGTTGACAGTGTCTACATTTCTTGGTCAGTGACACTACTCTCTTTGCATAGCGCATGTATGACATCACATTTAGGTTATGTAGGAGTTTCATTGATCCTTATTGCAAGACAAACCTTCGTGCCTAGGAGACAATAGGTTTTGAGAGGCCAACACAATCAAATTATTTTAATACCAACGGTTCATCCAAATTGTGAGAAATTAATGGGTCGATGTACAGTATTCCGTTCCGCTGGACAAGGAGTTGCACGCAGATCAGGGCCAGACCTGAACACTGATCTTCCTATATTTTCCGGTCTGCTTAAATCTTTCCCGGCAATCGACCTGCATATCATCTGATTGAACTGATTTGGGACCAAATGGTCAGATGAAAGTGTGGGGGAATTCTTTCGCTGATTGAACCGGTATGCGGCAAAGGTCACGCGGCGTAACTGGCTTGATGTTGAGGAAGGTAAACGACGAACGCGATCGCATTCCACGTTACATGGAAAAATGTCTGGCTATGCTGATAAGCAACTTTTTGCATCTAAATGATACGACTATCCTGAACGTGATAACGTAAGCATCGTGCGAGCTCTATTCGTAAGCGTAGCGGCGAAGAGCGTGTTGCACAACTGAAGACACGGAAGGGCTGTTAGCGGTCGATTCCCCCAACCTTTGGTGAATAGCAAGACGTCCGATCTGCCTCTATATGTCGATAAATATTTCCGTTGGACAGGTTATGAGTACTTTTCAGATAGGGTGTCTGTCCATAAGTTCAGACGACTGGCCTATATAGGGACGTTTGTGGTGACATTCTCGTCGTGCAATTGCGTCTCATACTAGCTGTTCATTGGTGATCTGTTCAGCTCTTAATGTCCCAACTGCCGCTTTCGGCAATCAGGTTCAGAGCCATACCATTTGTGGAACGCTAGGATTACCGGAAAAGGCTATTTGTAGCGTTCATTATTGTACATCTGTTTCTGCAAAGTTTGGGCCGGTCCCCTCTACTACGTCCGAAGATAAAGCACAAGCCGCCAAGGATGTTTGTGACTTTTTGCCTGGCGTGGCCATGAGAATGACTGAGGGTTTTGCCTTTATAGCTCTGAGCATTCTTTATATCGTGAAGGTAGTTGCACTGTCCGACGCAACATATTATCCGGCTATCCAGATCGGTGATCTAGGAACTGGGGCATGGGTAGATATCTATGCCTATGAAAACCCTTCTGGAAATATAATTCTTTTCGGTTCTCAATTGCAGGATCCCAGCTCAGTGGGATTATCTCTCATTTATTCCTTTTATCTCGATTCAGACGCTCATGTGGGTGTGTGCATGACAAGTGACTGCTCCAGCAATAGCACCCTGAACTGGATAAATAATTATTTGTCCGTCAGTTCTCCTTCCAATCCTTACCTTTCTGTAATTTCTATGGATTCAAGTTATTACTTGACGTACCAACAAGAAGTTGAGTTCAATGTCTGCGGTTTCTCGACGTCGGCGTGGTATATACGGCCTTATTCAGCAGCATGCTCAAGTTCGGCATATGGGCAATATAGTAATATCAGGTTAATCTCTGGCTCCAATCCAGTTTCTTCTTCATGGACAGTTTCGACTTCTGCTCTTTCAAACTTACCGTCTTCCTCTTTAGGTCGCTTGACTGCAGCTTCGTCTTTATCTTCCAATTCTCCAGGCAGGTCGAGTACATCCATCTCGAAGGCGTCGACCGCTTCGATAAGCATTCAACCTTCTTCAACGTCAAGTTCTGTCGAGATTGCAGCCTCCACAGACTTCTCAGTTGTCCAGATCGGTGATCTAGAAACTGAGGCATGGGTAGATGTTTATGCCTATGAAAACCCATCTGGAAATATAGTTCTCTTTGCTTCTCAATTGCAAGATCCCAGCTCAATGGGATTATCTCTCATTTATTCCTTTTATCTCGATTCAGATGCTCATGTGGGTGTGTGCACGACAAGTGACTGCTCCGGCAATAGCACCCTGAACTGGATAAATAATTATTTGTCCGTCAGTTCTCCTTCCAATCCTTACCTTTCTGTAATTTCTATGGATTCAAGTTATTACTTGACGTACCAACAAGAAGTTGAGTTCAATGTCTGCGGTTTCTCGACGTCGGCGTGGTATATACGGCCTTATTCAGCAGCATGCTCAAGTTCGGCATATGGGCAATATAGTAATATCAGGTTAATCTCTGGCTCCAATCCAGTTTCTTCTTCATGGACAGTTTCGACTTTTTCTACTCTTTCGAACTTAGCGCCTTCATCTTTAGCTCGTTTGAATACAGCTTTGTCCTTATCGTCCAATTCTCCGTCTTTGTCGGATTCTACGTCCATTCCGCGCTCCTCTTTGAGACTTTCATCCTCCTTCGAGCTGACGAGTAGTGCTGCTTGGAAGTCTACGGCTACGTCTTTGCCGGTCTCTTATTCTTCACCAGTCTCCCTTGGCTCTGCTAGTGGTGGCAGAGATTTGTCCTCACAAGCGTTCCCTGAAAGTTCTACGACAGGGTCTAAATTTTCGTCAGATACGAAAAGCCTGTCTTCTATACATTCTACCCCCAGTTCGTCTAGCTCTTTGGTAACAACAAGTGCTTTGTCTTTCTCTCTTTCAAGCTTCTATAGCACGCCTAGCTCAGCGAGTTTCTCTAAACCTAGATCTACTTCATCATTCATCCCATCGAGCTCTATTTCTACTGATGAGGTTTCTCCGCTATCCACGAGTTCTAGCGGTTTTCCGAACAAAACTTCTTCAGGTATGACGACTAGCCTTTCAACATCTTCTCCTCTTACTCTATCGAATGAGATCATTTCGCCAGTATCACTCTACCATTCGGACTCTACTGCTTCCAGCACTTCTAATAACGTAGGTTCTGAATCATCAGTGAGGCCTTTATACCCATCAGGGCCATCGTTCTCCAATATTTCCAGCCATTCTCACGGCCCTGGATCTTCTTCGTCAATAAGGTCTAATACGGAAAGCATTTCTCCGACACTCTCATCAGTCCCTATTACCGAGAGTCTAGATCTTTCTTCGAAACTTTCTAGTGCAACATCATCAGGTCCAAATTCACAAAAACTAGCTTCGCCTTCTTTGATCCCTAGTGGATATAGTCACATCCCTTCAGCGACTCAAGTTTCGCACCTTAGTCAAGTGACTACATCCTCTATGATCGTGAGCTCAGAGTCTTCTAGGGCAAGATCCATTTTGACCTGTACAATGAAGTCTTCTTTGTCACATTCAAACGTCTATACTTCCTTGTCGATCTCATTATCTCATTATTCTGGCTCTTTAACAGGATTAGTTGTCTCCTCTTTTGACTTGACAGAAAGTTGCAATCCCCAAGAATCTTCAAGTGCACCTTTCTATTCTTCTTCCTCCAGGGAACAAAGACTTCCACGCTCAAGCTCTCTGGCTCATTCCGCAAGCGAAGATTCTGAAATTAGTTCTCATTATTCACAGCTCACGCTATCTCAAGTGATAGTTAGTACGACTGGGCTTTCTGTGCAGTCATCTTCTGTGCAATTGCGTAGTGATAGCTCTCTACCTTCGTTTGCAGCCTCCCCTAAATCTGCATTTTCTCTTAAAACAAGCTCAGGAGGCTCTTCAAGTGAGTAATTCTAGTGCTCACAGCGCGACACTGACATATATATAGTACGATCAAGTGATGTATTTCCCAGTCAGATCAACAGAAGCATAGCAAACCTGGCTTCACCATCGCAAAGCTGTAAGTTGACTTCCTTGTGTATATTACTAAGTCACAGCTCCTCTCCCATCAGTCAGTGAATATCCTAGCAATGGCATATCGTCATTATCCTACCCATTTAGTCTCACTGGACCTGATGGCTCCATTGTGGAGGTCACAGGCAGCGCACTTTCTCTGACTTCCATGTCTCGTTTACTAAGGCGAGCAAACCGAATAGAAAGATGTTTCAGCTTGAACCAGGGTCAGCTTAGCATCGGAGGTCTCAGTGCTTATGTCAGTAATGAGGGGGAGGTATTATTCGAGTCATCAGTCTTAGAAAGCTCTAATAAGTGGTCTTTCATAGATGGCTTTCTTGGGTATAACGGAGATTCTTCGTTTTATGCTTGTCCAAATGAGCAGGGGTATTACAAAGTTTATGTCTCGAGCGGCAACTATATTTGTCAGAACCCATTGGCAAATGTCACTTTTGGATCTACTCAATGTCTTGCCTCATCTGAGACGATCTCTTCTCATCCTACCTTGACCCCTTCTTTCTCTCAGAACTTTATAAAGTCAGCTTCTTCGGGTTCTTATCCAGTTAAATCACCAGTGGGAGAGTTTCAATCAACTCTCGACGAATACTCATCTAACCCTACTTCGAAACCACCATCTTTACTGTCTTCTCTCTCTCCACCAGAGGTTCGAACCTCGAGTCGCTTGGATGAGAACTTTGATAAAGGGGAAGGCGCTACAGCTACGGTCACTGTTTTGTCTTTCCAAACAGATCTCGTGAAGACATGTGACTCTGGTAATTGTCATCATCGAGGAGAAAGTCAAGTACAAGATGTGTACCTGACGACAGTGACTGAATTGGTCACTTTGTGTTCGACGGTGACATCCTGCCTCTCATCCAAGTGTTTTGAGCATACAAGCACTATTGTTCTTGGAACAATATATACGAGAGTTTCACAGTCTCTCACTGTCACCAGCCGGCCTGTTGAGCTGAGCTCAAAACCGATTACAGATCAGCATGTGACAGAAGGAACTATGCAATCTTCGCAAGCCACACATTCAGATACATTGGTATCGGACCTGACCAGTTCTCCACATACGCTAAAACCTACCACAAGCTTGCCGATAGAATACCCCGTCAATCCCACCTCGAGCGTACAGATTGCTTCTGCTATGAGATCCTCTTACTCTGAGCCGGAAAGTAGTTTCAGTGCCGCCACCTCCTCCGTTATTCTCTGGCGCCCTCTTTACCATTTGGTCTTTCTCCTGCTTGGCTTTATTATAGTATTCTAGAGTTTGGCGTTACTTAAACCTTTATTATAAACAGATGCTGTTTGCTTTACTAAAAGGTCTAATAAGTTCGATTGCTGCTTTAGTTAGCCTTTATTCTGGCGGTAAAGTTGCTGGCGCTGTGCAATAGCATATGAAAAGTTCACGGTGTTGAGTGTTGGCGTAATCTAATACCATCGTTCTGAACAGTAAAAAAAAGGATACTCTAGAATGTGGCCGCTAAAAGACCGCCAAAGTATGCGAAAAGATAACCAGGATAAGATTTACCATTCAACCGCTGGTGGTGTCAAACTAAATCCCAATTAGGTATAGCCTGCCGGCGTGCCATAACTATACACTCTTGTAAGCGACCGGTCCCTTGGAAGAATGAGCCAGTCATGGTGGACCAACACCAGGGACCTCGGGAAAATTGCTATGCCAACTCTCGACGCAATATAAAACAAGATCATATATAATTGCTGTAATTGCCGTAGACTTTTACGGTACTACAGAAAAGATAAAAATTATCTTTATTGGACTAGAAAATGTGTTTGAACCTGTTCTTTGTAGATTACGAAAAAGCCGGGAATCTTGACAAGGAAGAAGGCGACAAGACTGATACACAGCTGTGAGACATATTAGATGTGTATGAAAGCCTCATGGATTGCTAGCACAGGAATAAGAGATATTATACATAGAAGAAGCTCCTATAAGATATGATATTGGTTCCCTATGACTCGTGGACTCGAACACCACGGGTGTCAATCGAGTATTCTGATGAGCCGTGAGCCGTTCTTGAAGATAAAATCTCCAAGCAAAGAGTGGCGCGACCTTATTCAGCGAAAGATTAGCCCTGAAATCGATCGATGTGATGATCATGTTCTACTGGTGTTCAAAGGAGCGAGTAGCATACCTTTGACCTAATCGATAGCGGCCAGCAATCTAGGTAAATACCTTCCTTTGTCAGTCTAGGTTAAGCCACACTGTTGATATCTTTCTAGTATGTCAAAGGCAGCCAGCCAGCTTTGCTGAACATATAGTTCTGATCAGAGATCGTAGAGCGCTAATTAAGCAGAGACTTTCTTGAGGGACTGTCACTATACACCCACTACTCAAGAAGAGTTCCAGAGATCCGTTACGATGTTTGTCTCATAGTTGGCTAAGACACCTTAGTGCCTGCTTCTCTTTTCGAACTGTAACAGATCTGCATCAATCACACTGTCAAATAGGTGCTCATCCCATAATAAGATGTAACTAGGTCTAGTTAGTTAGATTTATTACGAAGACGACTAACGTGATAGGTCAACGGGTACCGACCGCTATACGACTTTGATTTTGGTAACAGCTGCGCCACGTGCAGTGCTGAATCTGTTACATCCTCAGCGCTCGGTATCACACCATATCATCCAGAAGCGACAAATAGCCAGAAGAGACTAAAGTATAGAGAGAAAACAGCTTAAGTGGCTATCCTTATAGACTGCGTTCTAGAAACGTCAATTTACGGCAGTAGCAGTGGAGAAATCTGCGGAGAAACCATCCGAGAAAACTTTTAAAAACGACGTCTGTCGGATATTTCTGAAATAGTTTTGCGTGGCTACCCCGATTTTACGGTGGGAGTGGGCACTTGGTGAGATTTTAAACAATCTGTGCTCTGTGACTCTTTCAATGCCATGTCTCTACAATGTTCTGGCTTAGGAGAAACTGGTGGAACAGAAGTGGTACAGTTTTAGAAAGAACGTGTTCTTTGCTATCATTCTGTGCAACTCGCTGACCTATTCAATATTATATAGAACGACGTTATAATAGAGCCTCTTGGCGGTTTAGAGGTAAAAACGACCTCGTCGGTGAAGCCGATAGTAACGAATACGCTCAATTTGCGCATAGTGAGTGAGCCATACATCTCTTGCGGTAGATAACTAGACTGGCATTCACATATTCGAGACTAAACTATTGAAGTAGTGATGGTGGCACCATCTACAATATGATGGTTTGCCGCTTCCTTTCAACCCAGGCAAGGGATCCTTATCCAGCTCTTGAGAACAAAGATGGTGCTAGAGTAATATGAAAAAGATCCCAACCCGAGTGAAATGAATTGGAAAAATCTAATCATGCAATACAAGTATACCTTCACTGCTCCGAAAAGCGGGCCGCGACAGTTCCTATCACCAGTGACAACGCATTAGCGAAGATAATATATGAGCGATAAAGTGTGCTCAGTGTATAAAGCATATCTATGGGATGCACTTGAGGTGGGCAGCCATCAACAGCTCGTCAACAGCTCGGGATACTACTGAACAATTTCTTCTCAGTAGGTGACAATTCTGCTCATAAGTAAGTGGTAAAGCTCAAATTCATAAGGTGAGCATAAATCCATTCGTTGCCAACAATCCAGTCAGATTATTTGAATGATGTTTTCGTGAAGATTTTAGCATCAATGTGATAACACAAGTCTCCTTTGTTTGGCTAATTGCCACCACATGATCAACACTTTGCTCGTCTACATGGGGACAGCAAACACAGTCACAAAGATAAAAGAGGGGGAGAGCTATATATAAGCCTCTACACATTTCTTTCATCTAACCTCAGCAAGTTGATATTTATAATTTATATTAATAGTGTGACAGAAAAACTGAATATTATAAGGATTTCCTTGTGTGAGAACCCTTCTTGCAGTCGGATTCTATCACCCTTGTCAGTGAATCCTTAAGTATGTCGCAAACTTTATTGTGATACGAAGAGCTCTAAGCCATAGTAAAGGCCGGCAGGGGACTGTTTATATTTGGTCTCTATTGTTTATATATTGATCTTTGTGCTTTACGAGACAGATCTACAAGATAGCTTGACATCAAAGAAGGACAACAGCTGCTCGAGCTGCTAACTACAAGTATGATGGCTGGAACATTTTTCTAAGATGCAAAGGTATTATTCAATTACTTTGCTAAAGAAAAATATCGTGAGTCTTTATATGTAGAAGAAAACCTACAAGTGATGGTGCTCCTGATGGCAACCCCAAAACAGTAGTCGGCTAAGTATGCGAGGCAAAGGATCTATCAAAGATAAGTCTTTAAATACCGTCACAGCCCTTTACCTGCAATTTTGAGTAAATGTTTCTTTACTTAGCACGTACAACTGTCATCTCAATCTTCTAAGAGTAAACTGGTATCTTCCACTCTCTGACTCTTATCTGGATGCCTGAGACCATTGTCAATTTGGAGAATAAACATATTTAAAACAAGCTCCTTTTAATTAAGAACCTTACTCGCTTATACATTCGCAGCGGATAAGCCGGCACATAAAACTGACAAGGTGAATTTCGACGTCACCACTGTACCACTGATATTTCGATACTGTTTGCAGACCAGCTTATTCCGGTGGTGGGGGTCAGTCCAAGGAAGACAAAAAGATCCCTCTCTATTCGCATATAGCCGATATCCATTCTACAAAAATGGAAGAAAGCCGATCGAAGCTTTCCGCTATTCGGAGGGTCATAATCTACCGTCACACAGTAAATCTTCGAATCAAAACACTGTATTGCTCACGGAGAGCAGAACACAGATGGCCTAAAAATCGACAAACCAAACAAAATTCAATTAATCTTATAAACGAACGAATAAAAAGTATAAAAGTTCTCGGGAAAGAATGATAAAACTTGTCGACATAGATCCATGGCGTTTGTTTTGGCCTTATTCCATAGAGGGAAAACAATTATGTCCGGAAACAGGCAAGACGGAAAATCGAACCATATTTACTATACCAAAATGTAGACTCCTCGGGGAGCAGATCGAGGGATCAGATACGGGGATCTGTACGGTTTCAGACTTGGATTGGGAAACAAATCAGACCCATTGAAGTCTAGAGCAAATAAATTTCCGTAAAAGGACATCATCCCAACCTCGGGAAAGAATATACGCCTTCTTCCCCATTCGTCGCCCAATGAATGTTTTCTGTGATTCAGGCAGCAATCCACATACCAATGGCAATTCTTCGATGAGAAATAACGTCAATATTTCCCTACTGCTATCGCAAGCATCCTAATCATCCTTGGAGAACCAGAATTGATAAACTATCCCCCTGCGGATCGAAGGGCGCAAGAATAGAGTGGCATCCACTTTTGACCCTTGGTTCTAAAGAACTTTCCTCGTGCCAAAAACGGACACTGATGCAGAGAGGTAGCGGCTATGCGTTTCCACGATCCGATAATATGGCCCTCAATTCAGCCTTGTCCCTCGCTATGGCATATCCAAAGATAGGTCGAATTTTACAAGTTGCTAAAAGTAGAAGAGTTCCCTAATTCTCAATATGGCAATTCTTGAGCATTTTTTATCCAACCAATTGAAACGTCAATCACATCTACTTTGCCTCAAAAGTTTATCTCCAGAGCCTCTAGCCTTTCTTCGCTAGGTAATTTACACATGCCAATATTGATTCCAACTCGCTTGGAAACCGAAGCGCTGTGGCGAACTCACTTCCATGGCGATAATAGGCTTATGGAAAAACTCTTATGCTAACAAAGAATTGTGGCGCAAACTAAGCTAGGAAGAATAGAGAAGTCTCTTGGAGAAAGAAGGATGGTTAGTAACGGCCTCACGGGCCGAAAAGTCTACGTGGCCAAAAGGATGGTCCCTTTTAGCCTTGTCCCTCGCTATGGGATATCCAAAGATAGTAATAATTGTGGAAGCTTTACCGAATGCGGACTTTCAAGTCTTATTCTAGATCTGGAACGATCGCTATTCTAGCATTGAACCGGATCGAAAAGGGTATCAATTTGGCGAAAGGCCCTAGGAGAAGATTGAACTGACGCAGTCTAGGTCGTTTAAATACCATGGGGGACATCAGTGCAGATTTTGATAATATTTCCAGGTAACTTCATCTTCTGGTCGCCCATAGAGATGTCCCGGTCATTGTGGTTCATTCTGCCTTTGTTGTACTTGGCTACTTATGCCAATGCTGACGGTCCGTATTCGACCGCTTCCTCGTGTTGTGCGCTGTCCTCGCCTACACCTGGTTTCGAGACTCAGATCTATAACTCTACCTATGACTCTTCAACCGAAGAGCTGCAAGATTATCTGACTTCTGGTTATACTACCGGACCTCTTGTTGGCACAAGTGATGGGTTGTCTAAGCTATGGTTCAGTCTTAGTCACGATGATCCTTTAGATTACTTTGGAATGAATAACTTTTCTACATCCAACTTCACTGGCGTTTTTACTGGTTACTTTCTTGCCCAAGAGACAGGGTTATATGGATTTGCTTTCCACACTCTTAATCAGGCAGGAGCCATCTATATTGGAGATGGTGAAGCTTTCAGTTGTTGCGACCCTAGTTCCGTCCTAGCAAGCGGTACTCCTCTAGACATCCAAACAAGTACCTCAGATTATGGAGATACTGAATATGTTTACTTGACTGCTGGCGCATACTATCCTATCAAAGTCACTCTTACAACCTCCGGGGCTGAAGCAGATCTCGTCATTACCGGTACTGGTCCAAGCGGCGATACTAGCTGGGGTCTTAACGGCAATGTCTTTACCTCTAATGCATATGTCAGCTCGTGTCCAGACTGTGGTGGAACTCCTTCTTCCTCGGTCCGTGCCTCAAGCAGCGCTGTTTCTTCCTCACGCCGAATCTCATCATCGCAGGTCCCGAGTAGTTCGGCTATCTCTTCGTCTGCCGTGAAGTCTAGCAGTGTTGCTATTTCTTCTTCTGTCGCTCCATCTTCCGCTGCTCCCTCTTCAGCTGCCGTTTCCAGCAGTGTTGCTGTTTCCTCTTCAGCTGCTCCCTCTTCTGCTGCTGTTTCCTCTTCTGCTGCTCCTTCTTCAGCTGCTCCCTCTTCTGCTGCTCCTTCTTCTGCAGCCGTTTCCAGTAGTGTTGTTATCTCCTCTTCTGTTGCTCCCTCTTCTGCGGCAGTTTCCAGCAGTGTTGCTGTTTCTTCTTCAGCTGCCGTTTCCAGCAGTGTTGCTGTTTCCTCTTCCGCTGTTCTTTCGAGCAGTGTCGCTATTTCTTCTTCTGTTGCTCCCTCTTCTGCAGCAGTTTCCAGCAGTGTTGCTGTTTCCTCCTCAGCTGCTCCCTCTTCAGCTGCCGTTTCCAGCAGTGTTGCTGTTTCCTCTTCAACTGCTCCTTCTTCTGCAGCCGTTTCCAGCAGTGTTGCTGTTTCTTCTTCCACTGTTCTTTCGAGCAGTGTTGTTATTTCTTCTTCTGTTGCTCCCTCTTCTGCAGCAGTTTCCAGCAGTGTTGCTGCTCCTTCTTCTGCAGCCGTTTCCAGCAGTGTTGTCGCTCTATCTTCGGCTGCTCCTTCTTCAGCTGCCGTTTCTAGCAGTGTTGCTGTTTCCTCTTCAGCTGCTCCTTCTTCTGCAGCAGTTTCCAGCAGTGTTGCTGTTTCTTCTTCCACTGTTCCTTCCAGCAGTGTTGCTATTTTTTCTTCTGTTGCTCCCTCTTCTGCGGCAGTTTCCAGCAGTGTTGCTGCTCCTTCTTCTGCAGCCGTTTCCAGCAGTGTTGTTGCTCTATCTTCGGCTCCCCTTTCTAGCAGTGCAATTGCCTTTTCCTCGGCTACCCTTTCCACCAGTGTCGCTACTTCTACCTCAGTTTCTAGCAGCGTTGCTGGCCCCTCTTCCATCGCAAAGTCTAGTAGCTTCGCTATCTTTTCTTCGGTCCCTGCTTCGTCTCCTGTTCTAGTTTCTAGCACTGTCGTGGTCTCTTCTACCGCTACCCGCTCTTCTGCTGCTCCCATTATGAGCAGTGTCGTTGTTTCTTCTGCTGCAGCTGTCTCTTCTGCTAATATTAAACCTGCTTCAGACATTGTTTCTCTGCCGAGCTCTAATATTATCGTCGTTTCGAGCACTGCTCTTCCTTCAACTGGTCACTCACTTGGTCCTTCAGCTGGCTCCTCCTCTGTGTTGGTCCCTTTGAGCTCACAGTCTATTGGTCCTAAGAGCAACTCAACAGGTATTCTTCCTGGAACTTTATCTGCTTCAACTGCAGTCACAGTCTCTAGTTCATTTGCTACTTCCTTTTCATTGTCTACCTCTTCTGCCTTGCCGCAAGAGTCGACAATCTCTCAAGAATTTCCTTCACCTGCTGGTTCCGCTAGTGAGTCGCCATCTGAAGGATCCTCGACAGTTGTGATTACAACTGCTACCGCAACTGGAGTCGTGATTGTTTGTGAAACTGAAACAGTGACCGCTTTTGTTCCCTGCTCTAGTGCTGAGACTACTACATTCCTTGCACCAACAACCACGATAACTGCAGTGACAATCGAATCCCCAGAGACATGCACTTGTGTCGTTGTCGGATCTTCAACGTTTATTACTACTACTGAGGCATTGACTGCGACCACAGTTGAGCAGGGATCTGAAGAAACAGGCGCTGCTGCCCCTATCACTGCTTCCGAAGCAACGGTCACAGCGACAGCAACTGCAACCGGAGTGGTGATTGTCTGCGAAAGTGAGACTGTCACTGCCTATGTTCCATGCTCTAGCGCCGAGACTACAGAGTTCCTTGCCCCAACATCTACCATAACTGCTTTGACGATTGAGTCTCCTGAGACATGCGCCTGTGTTGTTGTAGGATCTTCAACCTTCATTACAACTTCTGAGACTTCGCCCGAATCAGCTACCAAGCAAGGCTCTGAAGCAAGTGCGACTTCCTTGAACTACGCTCAGGGTCTCGTGACTACTCAAAGCACTGAGGCTGTTGCAGCGACTGCAACCTCTACTGGTGGATCAGCTGTCAGTTCAATTGTATACTCTGGTGCCGAATTCTTGAGAATGCCCTCCTTTTTCATTTCTGGTCTCTCGACGCTTTTCCTTTTGTTTCTCTAGTCTCTTTAATGTAATATATTCTGGTTGACAGGTTAAAGATCAATGGTGTAACGATAATAGAAGCCGTTGCTGAATACCACCACGGCGGTAGCACAACCAGCTCACTGTCTGTGTTCTATGCGACTTCCAAATTACATACGGGACAATAATCTCCAATTTATTCATGACACTCGACATGTGCCTGCGCTTTTGCTGACATAAGCGACTCAACTATCCTCTCGCTCGCTTAGCTTCGGCAGATCACGTCTAGGGCCATTTGTTTCAGTCACTAACGGCTAATGCCTCCGGACTGGACTAGTAAATATTTTCGTCTTTCTTAGTATCAACCCGTGCCAATTTACTGACAGTCGGCAGTATTGAGCGCTGTATTTAATCTATACTATTGTATATTACCATTGGGTCGGGTTCTTCAAGAGCTTCGCCTTTGATATACTTGTCAAATGTTTACACATCCTCACGATCACGCTTTCAAAGGACTCTCTAGAATGATGAAAGTATCGTCTTCTAGCTTCATACCATAGCTGCTTCAAATTAGTGACTATGACACATGCATAAGAACCGTTTGGATGCATCCTTTGTATCTGTAACAATAAGCCCCATACTGAACGAACACTGAGTTTTCTAATCAAAGCACTGACGTGTATTTAGCTCTGGACTTGGTGTATTTATCCCCACTATAGGCTGATTTTGGGCAGTGTTGATTTGGCTAACCTTTTACGAATTAGAATGATATCTTTGTTCTAATATTGGAAACTGTATTATATGATACTAATGGGTAGCTGGTTACTGCTCATAGAGGCTAGATACTAGGTACAACTACAATCCAGTGTTTGGGTGATAGCCAATAATTCTTACTCGCTTGGTCTGACAACAGGCAACTCCTGTATACTGAAAGGCATGCTTATATCTCACAGAGAGTCTTTAAAAGAAAACTAAGGCATTAAAAACATTTAGAATACCCCAATACCAAGCAAAAGGGTAAGTAACAAGATGAGGCCTTGACAGAAACACTGATAAAAGAGTTTAGATAGAAAATTAAGAACACTTGACAAGATAGGAAATTCCTTATAAATGTATTCTATTCTCTACAGCTTTTTCCAGAAAAAATAGATAAACTCTCTAACAGGGAAGCGAAATACTAAATATAGTTCCAAATGTTCAGTGTCGCCATCTAGAAGAGATTGAAAGCTCCAATGATCACAAGTAGACCCGTAGATAACCCGGTCGATAAAGATAGCGAAGAAGCTGCGCCCACATATTGCCCGGACGTTGCCGACTCTGAGCTTTCAGAGGCAGACGCAGTACCTGAGGAAGAACTCGACTCGGAGACAGAAGACCCCTTAGAAGAACCAGACGAAGAGCTTGATGGAGTACCTGCAGAAGTTCCAGACGCAGATCCAGAAGAGCCGTAAAAGCCAGATTCTGAGTTAGAAGAACCAGCAGAAGCTCCAGACTCTGAATTTGAGCCTTCACCAGACGAAGATCCTACAGAACCAGAAGGAGTACTCTTTTCTTTTTCAGTAATGGCAGCATATGTCGTGCAAGGAACAGTTGTAGTCAAAATCTCCACGAGAGTGACAGTTTCAGTAGTTTCAGAACAGCCAGAGGCGTCACAAGTGGTCGAAGTATAGCAGAAAGTAACAGTTTCAGTAAGTGTAGTAGCCACTGTTGTGATTACTGGCTGAACAGCCTCGGTAGTGACATGGCACCCCTTGGAATCACAAGTTGTCACGGTCACAATCGATGTTAGGTATTCGGTGCTATCCGCGGCAGGAACAGCAGTGGTAATAGTAGCTTTTGTGCATCCTTCGGTACCGCAATAAGTAGTAACATAGGTGTTAGTCAACAGTTCAGTTGATGTTGCTCCAGCGCCTTGGCTGGGTGTATTAGTCGCTGAGCCACTAAGAGACGAGATCGGTGCGCTAACAGAAGCACTGACTGGCGCACTAACGGAGGCGCCAGCAGACACACTAATGCCGGCAACTGAGGAAGAAGAAGAAACAGAGCACTGTGAATAAGTGAAACTCAAGCCGGTAGTGGGAACGGAACACGCGTAGCTGCCGTCAAGCGAGACATGGACTTCATACGTGGTAGCATCAACGGGACAGGCATAAAAATCACTCGATCCATTGAAAGCCAAATAATCGTCTATCACAGACCATTGTCCGGAATAGCCCGCAGGAAGAGACGACAGAAACTCGACCTTTCCCGTGTCATCGACATAGGCCACCAGGTTGCCAGTGGAGAGGGTTCCACTATCTAGGTTGAAGCAGACAGATTGAATATCGGCACGTTTAGCTAGACTGTTGACATTGAAAGATAAGACAGCGTTGAAAAGCCCAATAATAGCGTTTTCAAAGGAACGCAAATTGATACTAAACGAAAATGACAGGGATAGGAGAGGTGCCGCGGTAGAACTAGGATTTGTAGCTGACGAGATGGTAGCTAAGTATTAGGGTAAACCAAGACGAAGTACATACGTGACACAAAGTTACTTGCTGATGAAGCTGTCTCTGAAGCATCAGAGGGAAGAGGTGAGACGACTGAAGTTAGTGGCTTCTGAAAATTACTATTCTTACAAGATTTGGTGCTGAAAGGGGTAGCAGTAGATGATGCATTAGATGCAGCTGTTAGGTTAGTCATCTGAAAACTTTCCTGTAACTAACCTCCAGGGCTCGTAATATACGAGCTTAAGATAGAAGAAGCAAAAGGAGAAACAGTTCCAGTTAAAGCTGTGGTAGCTTCGAATGTCGTTGAGGAAGCTTTGTTAGAAGCAATAATCGTGCAACTTGAGACTTACTGAGGGAACTGGCATAGGATGTCGACAAACCAGAAGCGATAGGGACAGCACTAGAAATAGATGGTACGCCAGAGACGATAGTGACGGCGCTAGAAGTAAATGATAAGGCAGCGCTTGAGAGAATCTCAGTAGAAGTAACTAAGAGTTAATATTCACCAGGGATTAGGCTTACCCAAACTGTATGCTGAAGAGGATGAGCTGCTTTGAAGAGCCGACTGCAAGCCTGTACTTGAAGACATAGCAAGCGAGGAGGGCACAAGTGAAGATACAAGTGACGATGAAGCAGCAGACGAGGGCGTGCCCACTGAAGGTGCTTCGACAGATGATAAAGGAGGTACTGAAGACGTAACAGAAGATACTTCAGCTGACAAGGCAGGCGATGAGAACGCGGCAACAGAAGATGCTTCAATTGACGACGAAGAAAGCAATGAGGATACAACTGGCGGTAAGGTAGCAGATGAGACAGTGGATGAAGTAGACGACTTCACGGAAGAAGACACTGGAGACAATGCTCCAGACGATGGCGGGGTAGAAGATATCACTGAAGATTGCACGGATGACGGTGCGCTAGTGACGTACCCTGAAGACTGCACAAATAATGAACCAGTAGAGGACACCAAAGAGCTGGCCTCGTTATAAGAACTAATAGAAGCCACAGATGTTGAGGATAAAGTACTCGAAGAGATTGCAGAGGATAAAATATCAGCAGATGAGCTCTGCTGAGAGGCCGGTTCAGATGACGGGCTAGCAGAGCTGGCCACCGAAGACAAGACAGAGCTGGACCCTGCAGCAGCGCAGCATGCTCCACTATCATCGGCAAGGCTGTACACATGACCCGTTCCAAAGGAAAATGTGGTTGCACCAGGATATTTAATCCAAAGATAAGACTCGAATGTGGAATCTGCGTTTGTAGTGACGATGCGCATAGGATAATATTTCCCAGTCTCCATATAGTAGGTCACAGGTCCGTCGTACGGCCCAGTGGAAGATGTGGTTGTTGAATATATAACGTAGTTTGCATCAGACGAGAAGTCAGAAGTGCAACACTCAAAAGCGTCTGGTGAGCCCAAAAATAACACAGCACCGTCATCTGCGCGGAGGGAAAACTCGTGGGTACCGGTGTACTGGGCAAGATAATAGCCAGTCAGCTCAGTAGTCACATTTGACGTTGTAACCGAGGTCTTGTAGAGAGTTGAGGTTTGAACGCCTCCATAAAAATCATAAACCGTAGCACTAAACGACGTAATTCCCGACGTGGTTGCAATAAGCTCAGTATCACGGTATCCGTAACTCAAATAGTCTATATCATCGGCAAGACTATCCTGATATGCAACCGCGTAGAATTTGGCAGTCAATCCAGTTTCAAGCGCACATCCTGAAGGGGTGGCCGTGGAGAAACAGGCGCCTGCGTTTGTCCAAGTGGCCACAGTAGAGGTCGGGGCCACTGAAGAAGATGTAGATGTGTAAACTGCGAGAGTGGAAATGGCCCTAGTAGCACTCGCCGCGGCATTTAATGAGGCAGTCGCGTCGCTGCCGATAATCCATGTCTCCGCTCCGACGTAGTCACAAAGAGAAGTAGCTAAGCTTGTAGCCGAAACGACATCTGTACCATAGCAATAAGCAGCAAAACAGGTAGCCACCGCAGAGGCAAAGTTTTGAATCACACATAAACAACCCGTATCCCAGTATGGACATGGAGTCGCAGACGTTGAAATCGCGACGCATTGTTTTGCGCAGTCTGGCAGCAAGGAGTAGATTGGGTCGGCAAAACCATTAATACTCGCCGTCTTGGGGACTTGGGGATACGTAGCATAATCCTGAGCTCCGGCAAACGAGCTCAGGGCCAGCCAAAGAATGGCAAGAGAGGGAAGCATTCGAAATGACGATCCAGACCTATAAACGAGTGCCTGTAAGAAGAATAAAGAAAGTGCGACTTAAAGAGAGAAGCCAGTTGGATTGCCCTTTATTAGCCATGCTTATATATTTCCCCTTGCGGAATGAGAAAAGAAGGCTTCTTGGCGGAAAATACAGGCTAACTTGAGATCCTGATTAGGAGATCACGTACATTTGTGACGGGTTAGAGCGTTTGACACCTGACAGTATATCCTTTCCTCGGCGCCGGATCTTATAATACTAAGTTAACTATAAGGATGCTATCCAGACTACGGGGATATACTGGTCCATGGTGTTGGTTCAAAGCCGCCTTTTCAATTATTGAGGGCATTTTCTTTGTTCTTCTGGTGCTTCTGTCTGCCCTTCCTGACAACTTTAGCGGCGGCCCAATGGAGTAATTGGTAATTGAGGCTAACCAAGAAACCTTCCTCGAGTCACCTGGCATCTTGTGATTCGCTACGGGATTGCGTTGCCAAGCCTTTCCCGGGGACACCCATACCCTATCAGATCTCCCATGCTAGACAAAATGAGACCCAACGACGTGATATATGCTGGATTGCATCGTTAAAAACTTGTATCTTACCTTAAAGAGACGTATCTTTCTCTCTTGTTCTCTTATTCCGGTCTTTTTCTTTGATTTTGATACGATCTGATTGGATTGCCGGAAATGACGACGGAAACGTTACATCCTGAGAAGCCAGATCCGGTCGGAATACTAGTACCAATTCGAATGAAAGTAGCCCATTTTGTCCTCCCGCTGATCTGATAAGATCTAGCGCTTTTGTTCATCGCATCCTTTGTTACGGCAAGGGTGTGCTGCGCCAGAACTAGAAAATGGGCTGGGTGAAATGGTGACCTTCGTAATGGACAGCAGCTCCTCTGGACCATCAGCGCCGTAATACAAGCCAGGAAGATTCCACGGGCAGATTGCCACTGTAATCTTGATCCATCTTGAGATATGGTGTGGATTGGCGGCGCTACAGGACCAATATACTAAATTGGAGGAAGAAGTCACAAGGACAGTCTGCGATTAGTGAGCGGACAAGGCTGTCCCCGGCCCTAGTCGGCTTATCGGCATTAAGCAAGATTTTTCCTTCGAAGTTGAGCAGGACGTGGATTTGAAATTAATCTGCAGCTTGGGGAAGATCAGCCATGTAGCCAAACTCAACAGAATAGTTGGTCTTCTGAAAAGAAGTGAACGATGGACACTGCTCGCTGTCGCAAAATATGTTTTGGTGCTCGCAATCCAACACTCCAACCATAAGGAATTCTCAGCGTCGTTCATATATGTCGAACAGATCTTCTTTCTCATCACTGTCATCTTACGCATTTCTCCATTTGCAGAGAAGTGATGAACATTTTGACATATCTACCGCTTCTATAACACGCTAGACACTCTGTCCATCTAGTCTCGCTGGGGAGGACTATCTGGCTGGTTCTAGCTGTTGGTGATGCTACACCTTTGTGGTCTTTTTTATTTTCTCTCCACAAGGGATGGAAACTGTCAGCGCCACGCGAGGGATCCAGCGCTATGGATTGAGAGTATCGCAACTTGACATAAGAAACAAGGAACGTGAAGTTTAAATTCCAGACTATTTCAGTCCGTATAGCTAGTGGCCGCTGCACCCTCTCTGCATAATGGGGCGTTCAGGACGAGTGTCTGCTTCTCCTTTGCCTTTATACGGAACGTGTGTTTAGGAGAATACAGAAACTTCTGGTGTTGGAAAGCATTAACCCCCGGGAGGGGGACCATGATGTGTTTATTAGACGAGAGACATGCTGATGTTGAAGTCAGTCCCAGTGACACCAGGTTTGCAGACAGCTTTTACGTTCTTTGACATACATTTTTAAGGTTTTATGGAACGGAGGCATCATAGAGAGCGCTTTCCTGTAGCTTAAACGCAGCAACGTCGACGGGTCAGTCTTGTCTTCGATCTTATGCTAGCAGCCTGTGCTTTTTCTTGTAACTGGCGTAGGAAAACGTTTCGTGAAGTAGAAGCGAAAAGAAGATGTAGATTAGTCAATATTCTTTGGACTTTGCTATGAATAACATAACAAGATACAATATTTAAAAATGGCGGCAATAATCTGACGGCGGAGATCGATAATTCTATAATGGGCAATTCATGAGAGGTGGAATACTAGTAAACAAATTATGGCTGTTAGACCAGACATTACTAGGTCCTATTTACAATTTTCGACCCGTATTATCATCGTTTTACAAGATCTTGTGGTCCTACATCCACTGCACAAAATCACAGCTCTCAACAACATCACTTTATCTATTTACTAAATATAAAAAAGAGAAAGGAATATTTCTAGGTCTCCAGCAGATAGAAAGCTCGTCTAGAAAAGAGCCAAGTAGAACAGACCTAAAGCCATCAGTACTGTCGAGCAACTCTGCATTCGCGAAGCCGAACTATAAGCAATGGCGTTGGGTTGAGAGCTAGCTGTTGCTGCCTCCGAAGGAGATACGGTCGCAGCAGCTTCCTCGTGGCCTAGACTTGACACTGATGCGGATGCAAGAGCGGAAGTCACACAGCTAGAAGTTTCACCTTGACTGGAAGTTGAAATCAGAGTCGCATTTGCAAACAAGCTGGCTGATTTTATCGCACAGTTCGACGAAGACGAGTGATTTAGAGGGGTAAAGGAATCACACATGTAATCAGACGAGGTCTTGACATATACACCTCCTGAGCTGCATGCATAAAACGTAGAGAATCCATTGACTGACAAGCCGGTCGAGGAAGCCGACCATGTTGCAGCAGACACTTCAGGAGTGATATCGCTCGACGCCAGAAGTTGCCCATCAGAATCAGGATAAATGTAAAGATTATCGATAATCAGTTTTCCATCAGCAAGAGTTAGGCAGTTTGGAATAGTAGAGTCTCGCTTCGTCAACTTAGTCAGATAGATCTTGATCTTGCCGTCCTCTATGACAACTTCCAGCTCAAAATCACCCATTTTGAACTCGAAATAGATCTCGACTGAAGGAGCGCTGCTCGAGCTTGGCGCGGCTGTCAAAGTTGAGCTATGCTCTCTGAAAACAGAGCTTGAAACAACACTAGGCTCCACGGTACTATCAGACACGACACTAGATTCGAGTGAAGTTGTCGGCAAAATTTCAGCACTGGTCAAAGAACTGGAGTCAGTAACTATAAAAGAAATCAACTCACCTGGTAGGATTAGCTGAAGAGCTAAGGATAGAGGCCAAAGTGGAACCAGCGATAGAAGAAGGCTCGTCTGCTGAGGCTGACGACTGGCTAGTAGAGTATAGCGACGCACTAGGAGTTCCGATGGCAATGCTTGAAGGCACAGAAGATGAAGGTCGCAAGGATGTCGACGTTGCTTGAGATTCGGAATTGGAGAGCACAGACAGCTGGCTAGATAAGACCGAAGCCGGAGCTGAGAGCGAAGAGGGCTTCAATGAGCTTCCCACCGATACGGAAGTTGTACTGGGCAGAGCAGAGATAGAAGCTGAAGCTTTACCGGTCGACAAAGATGACCACGTGGTACTGCTCAGAGAGGATGATTGCGGACTGGGCTGATTTGGCAAATCCAGGTCATAGCTAACAGAGTAAATGTTGTAAAAGTCTTGAGATTTCTTTGCAAGTCCAGGAAAAGACAAGGAATAGCCGTTTGAAGCATCAAAAGAAATAGTGACTTGAGCAGCCTCATCCTTTGATTTTGTAAAGCCAGTAGAGGATTTAAGGTAGTAACCATAGACGCTCTTGATGTTAAAGATGTCACTGAAGGTATCCCCAATTTGCTCAATGATAAATCTTCCTTCTTGACAGTCGTAACCAGAACCACAGCCACTGATAAATGATGGACTCAGAGTGGAGTTGTCAAAGGAAAGAATAGAATGGTCGCCCTTTCTTTCGAAAACAAGATATCTTCCTTCAGTCATTTTGCCTCGAACTTGTTTGTAACCTGTCTCAGTAAACAAAGCTTCCTCTTCAGTCTGATTGTACACGACAGGAACACGAATGTTGCTGCCCAAACTAGCTTTGTATTTGGCATTGCAAGTACTCTCACCGTTGTATTTTCCCGAGCTGTCGACAGCTAGCTCCCCCGGGTCTGTGATAAAAGGAAGCGAGTAGTCCGGATTGTTGAAGTCAAAAATCGATACCAAATTATCCATGTGCTCTCGTCTCCAGGGATTCATAGACTCTTGGGTGACATCCAGGCCATAGCGCTTAGAAATCCATTCTTCGGCAAAAAGAAGGAAAGATGAGTGGTCACAGGGGGCACTATAAACCTTGCCTCCACGAGTCCACGGTGAAACAACGTAAAAGGGCACTCTAAAGCCTGGTCCAGTAGGCACGTATCGGGAGGGCATTTCGGGGTCTGTCATCCATTCACCTTCAGTTCCCTTGGGAGATACGGGAGGAGGAACGTGGTCTCCAAATCCACCAGTCTCATCATAGGTCACAAAAAGAGCAGTCTTGTTATAGAGAGGAGAATTCATGACTGCGTTGACAACTTGATATTGAAGCCACGCGCCATCGGCCGGTCGCCAAGGAGGATGTTCACACAACTCCATGGGAGGAAAGACGTAGGATATAGCAGGCAGAGTTCCATTTTCGCATGCTTCATAGAAAGAATCCAGGCCGTTGAAGATCATTCCTCGCTCCTGTAGAGGATTAGAGGAAGAAAGATCTTGGAAATTAGCGAAAAAGGCGTAGGGGTCGGTTCCGAAGTTATCTTCATCTTGGAAAACTTGCCAGTCAATTCCAGCATCTTGATAGTATTCAGCATTGCTTTTCCACTTGTAAGGGTAGCAGTCATAAGCGATTCCATCGTTGTACGTGCATCCAACAGTCTGATCGTTTTCCAGCACGGGGCCTCCCATCTCCTCCTGGTCTCCGACTGGCGATCCATAGGCATTAATAGTACCTGAGACCCAGCTAATACGGTTGGGATGGGTCGGTCCAATGACACTTTCGAAGTACATGTCACCGACAGTCCAGCCTTCTAGAATATCGAAATGGGTAGGAATATCGGATCTCTTGTAGTAACCCCATGACCATGCCGTATTGTTGGTAGCCCATCCATTGATCGTACCATTATTCCAGGCGTTCAGGTTCGCCTCCCAGCCATTAGAACCGGCAATGATACACTGACTTGCTTCAATGTAGTCGCTATTATTCTGTCCAAGCCAGAACGGTAGAAGCCAGGGAGTGTCTTCTTTTCCAGTTGGCTGATAAAAGATGCTCCTAGTCGAATTGGGGTTCATCATCACATTAGGGTCTTTAAAGTTGCGGACACCAGCCATTGTACCATAGTAGGAGTTAAAAGATCTGTTTTCCTGCATGAAAAAGACAAGATGCTCTATCTCTGTGATATCTTTAGCATTTCCAGAGACTGTAGAATTAGCCTTATTTGGCGTTATCGTAGACGAAGCATTCCTGGCGGCCAGCACCAAGTCAGAAAAGGCCAATACTTGCAGCAAAGGCAAGATAAAGTTCATTCTTAATGAGCGACTGAAAAGGACGACTTAAAGAGAGACTGAGGGTTGAAGAACAGGAATGCATCCGAGACAAATCATGCCTTCTTATAGTGAACAATCTCAATAACTCCTCGCGTTCCGGAATGAGAGCGTGCAAAGTCGTGAGTAGATAGCCATTTTTGGTCAGAGCCCGTGAACCCAGAAGAATGGGTCAAGCCAAATATCAATGCTATCCGCATCAGTATATCACTGAACAGTTTCTCTTCATATGGTATCCCTCCTGGTAGAGGCTACTGGGTCCCTGACCATTCAAAAACGCAATAAAACTAGGTATATCTGCGTTTCAAATAATTGTCGAAGAATTTCACATGCTTCCCAGGAAGCTTCGCTTGGTGGAGCTCTAACTGGGAGTCACCTCAAGATGAGCACGTGTCTCCCACACCTATTCGAACCTTACGCATTCGGACCAATCGCATACTCCATATTTCCAAATATTACATTGATATTGAAACCTATGATGAGAACACGCGACCATGACAGATCCCGAAAGCTTATCAGTATAGCTCGTTGGCGAGGTAGACATGGATTATCGAGTCTTGGCTCGCCCAATTACAAGACACAGGAAACCGAATTAAACTAGTGATGCTCTCTTCCTGGACATCGCGTTTACATCAATTCCGATAATGACATTCCCCTTTAGGCACCCCACAAATTGAAGAAACGTGGGCGTTACAGGGGTATTATTCCTAAGCGAGAGCAAACCGCGAGCGAATTAATGAATGGATTTAGAAATTGTACAGAAATCAGTCAATTGCTGTGAGATTTTATGTACCGGGCTTTGACGCAATGAGGGCTTAGTGGTGTGGCCTTTGAGGGCAAAATCTTAAAGTGAAGAAATCTTTCGGTTCAGGGGTGCACGCGCAAAAATAGACAGATGAGTCTAACGACTTGGCTATTCCTGATTGGGTGCGGGTTTCCTATTGTTCCTGTGAACCTAAAAGAGATAGGCGCGATAATAGGCTCGCTAGCTTGTAATTGCTTAATAGGGACTTGGCAGGGGTCCCGTCGACGAGCTGATTGATTAATACGCCCATTCGGGTGAGTTCGGATCCAGGACTTTCTCTAATATAGCCGTGGCTCCTACGACGCACGTTAGTGTGACCGTAAGCAGGAATTATTGAAGTTCTTCGGTCCTTTCAGGTAACTGATCTCGGCTTATAAATAACAGTATTCTATTCGTCGCGTGGTTCGCTATTTTTGTGGTCCTTAGTTGGATCCACGGAACAAAATAGGTAGGCATAGAAAGACAGGTATCTTGCGCTTCTGTCCACAAGGATAATATGTACTCTGTTTATTCAAATTATATATTAGGTATTGAGAATAGCCGTTTTCAAACTATCGTGTTCTGATAAAGTCGTGTGCACTTTCAAGTCCACAGACCTAATGACTGTCTATTTTGGCTCGTCACGTTCATTGCCTACCCTTTCTCGGAAAAGCCATACTTTCTCGGAGAATATTTTCATGTGGATGGTCTTTTTCACAGATACACAATGGGATAAACACGCCAACGTGCTAGCGACATATTTCCATAATAGGCGGATGTGTATTGAGTCCTTCACATTCCAAGTACATTCCAACCACATGGAATGGGGGTTGTAGTGCAGTTCGAAAAGGATAATGTATTCATGATGATGAAGAACTTTCCGAAATGATTGATGCCTCATAGGACAGAAAGTATAGAATACTCGCTCGGTATTCTATTGAAACTCAGCGTCCGAGATCCGAGACACCTTGACTGCCTTGTACAGTAAATAGCAGTGCTCACTGATAGGTATTACGAAGTATTCAAACGGGCCAGTGAAAGGTAACATATTCAATGAGTAGGGTATATAGGTTGAAACTCAGTCTTCAGTCCTGAATCACAAGTCTGGGTTTACTCGTCTATGTTTGTTCTCGGCTCTCTTCCGCTGCGAGAAACCAAGTGTGGCAGTTTCATTCTGTGTTAACTATATAGCATTAACTTTGGCAACGACTTGATGATAAGAATCAAGTAGAAGAGAGCCTTTTTGTATGAAAAAGATTCAATTCAATCACAGCAGGTGCAACTCAATCTATCTGGAAAACAAATCACGAATAATTGAATGAGGATTCCCTTTTCTTCTCATAGTCAGGATACCCGCCGATAGATAGGGAGACTTTACTTAGAGATCATGTGTCGAGCCCTTTTTCTTCGACACGGTCTGTAGACCAAAAATTGACTGCACTCGTCTTGTATGTCTTGAGATACTGTTTCATCGGCTCTATCGCCTACTTTTAGATCTCATTCACCGATCGACATGATCCTTTCCGTATTAGCTGCCTTGGAATTCAAGTATTCACTCTAGTAAGCAAACAATCCAGTGGTCACAGGCAATGGTGGAAGAAAAGTTGGTGCAGCGATCATTTGCAGCCTGAAATGCATCATGACGAGAAAGAGAAGCATTAACATTATTCTAGCTAGATCAAGCTTGACCAAAATACAAAATATCTATCAGTTTGTAAGCACTTGCATAGCGGAAAGAAACGTCTTGTGATGATCGTCGGTGCCAGGATTGGCAGCCAATTCATAGCTTACTTTGTCACAACGAGTACAAAAAATTAAAAGAAACACTATAGTAATACTGGAGAATAAGTGTTTCTCCTTTATGAAATGTTTGATAATTATAGATATACGGTTGGAGGATGTATGAACTTGAAAGCGTATCCGAGAGATATTTGAATAGCCAAGGCAGTCAGTTAAACCCAGCGCCTAACATTTCATCAAGGACTGATTCTAGAAAATTTCATCAACCGGGTTTTGGAGATTTTAAGATCTCCCATAACACGAAAGTCCTGTCTGGGAAAAATAGAAATGAAAATACACAGATAAGAACAAACCATCGATTACTTTACTCCCTGTGACTGCTCTTATTTAGAGAATGAAACATTTGCATCTAGAATAAGGTTTTATCAGCAAAAATAGCTATTTGAGAAGACAGAGACTGTCTAGGTTGTTCCTTCCAGAGCTGCTATTATCTGTCGTCGAGAGATTTGCCGAGTTGGCGTGGACCACGTGGGAGTCAGGTGACCTGAGGTGGTCAGCTCACCGTACAAGAAAAAGAGAGTGAAGTAATATCCATAGACAAACATTTCATGGGCAAGAGCGCCCTGCTTCCAATAAGGAGCAAGTTATAATGAACCAGAATCTACAGATACACTTTCAGAGCAAAATCTGCCCGGAAAGTATCTAAACATTACCTTCCTCCCCGAAATATAGTCAGTCAGGCGCTCAGCGAGTAAACCAAATAGCCTATTAATAATTCAGCAAATACATTCTGATCTTCTCTAGCTGCCAGGCTCTTCTGATTTCATCCTTGAACCCTCTACATCTTGTCCTTAGGGCTGACTTATGGACATGATCAGGCCCAACCAAGTCATATCCCTACTTAGGTTTGACTCTCGCAAGCAGGCTGTGCACTTGGTCTTGTGCTCAAGCTAATGACGCTGCGTTAAACGGGTGACTATGCTAAACTCACGCACAAAGTCATGTCTGCCAGGTAGACTGCGCTGACCAGTTACATTCAAATTACACTATGTGTCAGTCACTCAGTTATAGCCCAGCGCTCAGGTTTGAGTTACGCCAAGCATGTTCCTGGCGCTCCAGGGAACACCATTGGCGAGAGCAGACAAGACGTAAACATACGACAAATCGCGCACTGGATGTGAAAATCGCTCTTGCAAGACAAGAGTTGGCTGAAGTCGCTCGATTTTGGCTGCCATCGCCGTCTTACGTAGTGGTCGGGCCAACAGCAAAGAAAGTATTGGGCGCTACGTCGACGCCAATCAGGGCTCAGCGCCCTTTACAATTGACCCGCGAGAGACAAAGTGGCCTGAGTGCGATTAAAATCGCAAACAAGCCTCGATTCCACGGGCAAGATCAGCAAGGATCAAGGCACAAAGTAGATCCGGTGGACACTCGGAGTTAAATCTATCCACGACTTTGTTTCTGCCGAGCACGAAGAAGACTACTGGTCTCCAAGCCCAGGGTCTAGATCGACTGGACATTTCTTAGCAACGCACCTGCGATGAGCGACGATCATTCCACTCTTCTCAGGCCAAGGCGAGCGCAGTAGGCGAGTGAATATCAGTACAGTACACAAAGTGGATCTATCACTCAAATATCCCGACTTGGAGGCGCTGGAGAAAAATGTGTGACCTTCAGATGGTCAGGTCATGTATTGTAATGTGGCCAGTTCTCGTCAGGAACCCAGGCTTTTGACCCGATTGAGAGCCTTTTTCGTCCGTAGAAGCCGGATTTTGGCTTTAGGTTCCAAGATTTAGCCACTTATGGACGGGTTGCCATGCCATGGTCGGAGCGGTAGCCATCGTTCCGAGTAGATTTTTCCGAATCGGTCTCAAATAGGCAAGGCGGGGACATACATCATTTGTTTCATTCATACATTCTTACAAATAGACTCGACCTGGGGCACAGCATTTCTCTGGGGTTTGCGCTGATATATTTAATAGAGGAAAATAAGAGAAGCAACGCATAGCATAGCTTAGCAATCATGGGCAAGACGAGTTACTTTACGTCCGTGATGATGATGGTCTTCATCTCCATGGCCGGTTGGATCTTTGGGGCAGATACCGGGTCCATTGGGGGAATAACAAATATGCGAGACTTTCAGATCCGGTTTGCAAATCGGTACCATCCAGCGACAGATACCTATACGTATTCACCCGCCCGGCAAGGGCTCATTGTTGGCATGGTCAATGTGGGCACGCCGGTGGGATGTCTGCTGTCGTCGCCTATATCCGAGAAACTGGGGAAACGCAAGTCGGTTTTGATCTGGTGCTGTGTTTATTTTATTGGTAATATCATCCAGACGGCTGCTTATTGGAGCTGGGTGCAGATTATGGTTGGGAGGATCGTGGTTGGACTTGCTATCGGAGCCTTGTCGGTCGTAGCTCCTAGCTATCAATCTGAGCTGGCTCCTCCGACAATCCGCGGCACTATTGTAGCTACTTATCAGCTGTTTATCACCCTCGGTATCTTTATCGGCAACTGTGTTGACTTGGGGACGAATACGTACTCGGGATCGAAAAGTTGGAGAATCGCATTTGGAGTGAACTTTATCTTTGCGTTTATTTTATTCGTCGGCTCGTTGTTCTTGCCTGAGTCGCCACGCTACCTGTTAAAGAGAAACAGGGTCGAGGAAGCACGCCAGGTCATGTCAAACTGTTATGGGCTTTCTACCGACGATCCGTTACTGGACGAGCATTTCGAAGACATGGCTCACGAAAACAGACTCGAATATGCAGGAGGAAAGGCACGGTGGAGCGAGATCTTTGGCAAGAAGATCATATACCGCACGGTTCTGGGAATGGTTATTATGTCTCTTCAACAACTCACTGGAGCAAACTACTTCTTCTACTATGGAAACACAGTGTTCAAAGGCATTGGTGTGTCTAGCTCGTTCGTGGCCTCTCTTATTCTGGCCGCCGTCAACTTCGGAAGTACTTTTGGTGCATTGGTTGTCCTGGATAGATTTGGACGGCGCACTCCTCTCATCATAGGAGGTGTGTGGATGTTTATCTGTTTTATGATCTATGCCTCCGTCGGCTACAAGAAACTCTATCCCGATCCGTCCAACCACGACATAACCGATCACAGCGCAGGTGTAGTTATGATTGTCTTTGCCTGCTTGTTTATTCTTGGGTTTGCAACCACTTGGGCTCCAGCGGCCTATGTTATTATCGGAGAGTCTTATCCGACGCGCCTGCGATCTAAATGTGCTGCTGTTGCGACTGCTTCCAACTGGGTCTGGAATTTCCTCATCTCGTTCTTTACTCCCTTCATCACCCTCTCCATTGGGTTCAAGTACGGCTATGTGTTTGGTGCTTGCTGTCTCCTGGCCTCGGTGGTTATCTATTTCTTTGCTATGGAGACTAAAGACCTCACTTTAGAAGATATAAATATTCTGTATGAGTCCATGGACCAGGTGAAACCATGGCAATCCAGAGAGTGGGCCAAGAAACGATTTGAAGAGGGCAAGATCAAAGACATTGACGAGGAAAAGTCGAGCTCGCTGGGAATCCAAGACAATGATGACGCTGCTCAACATACCGAGGACGCAGAGGCAACTCCCGGACATTTCACAACTGGAGACGAGGAAGCTCAGCGATAAGCGATGGAGATGCTTTAATGATTATATCCTTAGGTCTTTTTTATAGACAGATATATGGTATTAGCGATGGTTTATGAACTTAGAATTGGTTGGGAAGGCTTAATGATTTATAATTAGCTCCGAGAACGTAGCCATGATATCTCATAAGTCCACTGAGAGTCGGCCATGAACTGCTTTGATGAAGGAACAAGTGAAGACGGCGTGGTCGCGATCTAGAGCTGCGCATCACTCACTGCGAGATCGTCCACGAGAAAGACCTTTTCACGTCTTCCTAGCTCAGTCATGAAGAGATCCAGGGACTCTGACCAGCAACAAGATCATCTTGCTATCTTATTAAAGTATTGCCATGGCTCAAGGTCATCGACCTGTCTTGAGAAAATTCTGATCTCGCACGTGACAGAAAACTAAAACGTTACACAAATACGAAATCTACTCTGACATGTCGACATAGATATCAGGTCGATCACTTAAAGATAGCCGATCAAATAGAGACAGTCCCGAGAATTGACAAGCGGAGGAGTCATAAATTGCCTTTTCCGTTCATTTAATCTACTAGTTTCGCTGTCATGAGCGATATTACTGAAGTTAGACAGATAAGAGCATGGGCAGCTCAGACCAAAAAGACCATTTGAGACTCTCTCCGAGATAATTCTGCCGCCGTACAGAGCTAAGCAATTACAAGGCTTTGCTTGCCAAGATAGTAAAAGCTTTGCCTCCTGACTAGCAAGTGTCTCACTGGGACTTCGGCTATGAGGTCAGAGCACACCATCCACACACCTAATGTCCATATCGATGTGATCAACCTGACACTATTACTAATACGCTCTAAAATATAAGATAACCGTATTCAATCCAAGATAAGAAGTAGTAGCCCCGTGCCACGTACGTGTTCGGAAAAAGCAAGGAAGCCAAGACTGCTACTGAAAGTACAAGAATGCTTGGTGAAAAGGCTTAGTGAGCTTAGAATGCCGGCGCTTCAAGAAGAAGATTCATCATTCGATGCGTATGTTTGGCGATCTAACGGTCAACACGATGGGTTGCTGATAGAGCAGCGTTTCTAGATGATTTTCTATCAATTTAAAATTTTGACAGGCGATGTCAATGATAAGATTTCCTGAAAAGGTTACATTGCCAATACTTGATTATGCTGTTGGTTTGATTTGAGTTCCTGATAACGTGCTCGATGCCGGTACCGAGTGGTGGGGACGAAGGGCGGTACAGCACGCCATCTCGTAACTGGTCGAGCTGTCAGAAGGAAGCTGGGCTATATAAAACGCAGGATAAAAAATGGGCTACTTGAAAGCAAAACCACTGCTAGAAGGCCATGTCGGATGATAATAGGCCAGTTGAAGAGCGAGTATCTAAAGATGACTACGACTTGGAGTCTCGACGAAACCATCAAACATCAGATGAGTTTTCAAAAGAAGGTGCCTTTGTGAGCGAGCGAGAGTCATTTACAGATTCGTCCGTGGATGAAGAGGAACAGGCTCGACGACAGATCCTTAGCAAGTTTTCCGAAGAAGATGAAAAACGAGTGATGCGAAAAGTGGATGCAAAGTTCCTGTTTATCATTGGTATGATGTATTTTGTCAAGACGATCGATTACACCAATGCCTCGTCGGTCAAAGTCTTGCAAGTAGGAGAGCCGTCGAATATTCTGAAAGAGCTCAGTATGACGGCGAACCAATATAATTGGGTCCAAACTATTTACGGTATCAGCTATATTGTTTTCGAAGTTCCTTCCAATCTTCTCCTGAAACGGTTCACTCCTCGACACTGGCAAACCCGCATCGTCTTGACTTGGGGATTCATCCTCGCATGTCATGCTGCAGTTAAGAATAAACAAGGAATCTTTGCTCTTCGATTTTTCTTGGGAATGGCTGAAGCCGGCATGTTCCCGGGTGTTGTTGCTCAGTTATCATCGTGGTATAGGTCAGATGAAATGGGTAAACCGATCATGGTCTTTTTCGCATTCCAATCTGTTTCTGGTATCGTTGGCTCTCTGCTCTGTTATGGAATCTCATATATGGACGGTCTTGGAGGCCTGTCTGCGTGGAAGTGGGTCTATCTTCTCGAAGGTCTCGCTACCATTGTGTTTTCGGGCTTTGTGTACTTTATCCTTCCCGATTATCCCAAGTCTGAGCGAAGCAAGAAATGGTTGACCGAAGACGAACAAGATTTCCTCGTTGCCCGATTGAGTTCGAATGTGCCAAAGATTGATGACCCCAATTTCTCGGGTAAAGAAGTCGTCGATTCCTTGAAGGATTATCGCATCTACCTTTTCTGCCTGGCTCAAACCTGCACTAATCTTGGTGGATATGGTCTCTCTTGGTATCTGCCCACCATTACCACCTCTCTTGGATTTGCCGGCCTTCCGCGCAACCAGTTGTTGAATATTCCTCCTTCTGCTGGATCTCTTTTCCTCTGTCTCTTCCTAGGTTGGTTCATGAGCAGGGCATACTTGAATCGAGGCGTGCTTTGTTCTCTTTGCGATATTGGTGCAATGATCTTCTTCATTCTCTTTTTCGCAATCGATAATAATGTCGTCACTTATATCTGCTGTATTCTTGGAACGACCTTCTATACCGGATACTTTGTTCCATTCTGGGCATGGCGTTCGGCAACTCTGGTCGGAACAACTGGTACTGCCTTCACTCTTGCCTTGCAAAGTGGTATTGCTCAGCTAGGTATTGCCGTTGGACCGCAGTTTTTCCAGTCTAAATGGGCGGATAATGGATACAAGACCTCACTGGGCATCTGTGCTGCCTTTATCATTAGTGGAACCATTTTCACAGTCGCAACCTCCTATTCGACTTGGCGAAGTGAGCAGGACATCATTGCCATCCACAGGAGAAGGCGAGTCGCGCACAAGGAAGGCCTTGTCTATAATGGTGAGGATTACAAGGTTTAAACCAATCTGCCATATATTGTCTGTCTGTTATAATAGCAAAAAGTTTGTGTTCTAGTTACCGTCATGACTGATTTAGAAGCATCACAACCAACGAGAGTGTATAAATGTCCACGTCCGCCTTACTGAACACTGGAGCAGGAGTCTGCCTTCTTTGCAAGTATATTCCTCCAGACTATAACCATTCATTAAAAAGAGCGTCGCAATCGCTTAATGTTTCCATTAAGAAGAGATTGGCCTCTTTTGATCGATAAGGAATTTTAGATAGTCAACCAGTAACATCTTCTCATTGGTTCTCCAGATTGTTCCCGGTCTATCTCCGACCACTTAAAGCCGTCGCATAAAAAGAACATTGTATAGTTAGAGTTCTCATAGTGTCGAGTTGTTCCTGAGGAGTTTCCCCACGTACTGGCTACGTATTAGGTGGGCTCAACCAAAAATGTTGACGCTTCTGGAATCTCCACCGCTACAGCAACCGCCTCGTTTGTCTTCCCACAGTGATATTATAATGAAGGCTCTAAAGGGAAAGTCAAGCCGACTGCGATGAGCAGAAATGAGTCGAACCTAGAGCCACGTGCTAATCAACAATAGGCGACAAGGCTTGACTCAGAGAAACGGCTATTGTATGTGTGTTTCGAAATCCAAGAATGATTTGTTCGGTTGGGCAGATAGATAAGCATGTCCAAGAACAGCGATAGAGAGGAAGTGGGCTGGCAGTGCAAGTGATTATCTGACAAAACCGCCTTGATTGGAAAGGAGCCTGGCGGTTATATCATTTGGAAGCGCCGTAGGCGAGATAGGCAAACCACAGGACCCTGGATGTGCTCGATCGGGAAAGACGAGCGGGTAACCGCCATCAAGTTGGCATTGAGTTTGAGTGCAAAGGAGCAGTAAGTGATCATCACCTTGTAAATCAGTGATTTGCAAGTATATGAAGGAGGCGTTTCTTTTCTAGCGCGAATAAGATGCCTGGTTCATGAATATAATGAGCTCGCAGCCTTATCAGTCGAGAACGGGTACTCTAGTTTGGAGTCTCTTCGTTCTGCAAGGGCTTCTAAATAAAGCCAAGGCCTTCCTATTTGGAAAAGGACCTGCCTAGCCTTGGCATCCGGAACGTTCAGTCGGGTAAACTCGAGAAGAAAGAAGGCAAGTTTTAGAATTCAGGCAGCAAGCATTCCTGTTTGGGATAAACTCGTCTTTCGATAGCTATATCTCTCACAATATCTGCCAAAGAGATCAAAACATGGAGGCTGCGAAAAGTAATATCGGACTTTGAACCCGACATCCGGCGAATTTACAACCCCTCCGGAGATAGATCGGGCCTGCCCATGGAAATGAGCTTTGGCTGGCATGGAATGGAGGCATAATTCAATCGACTACGATACCACTAATACAGTCTTGGGCTCTGGATCCCTCCGTCATTCATAGCGGGGGATAGCCTTTTAGGCTTCGAGTCGGAGAAGCCATCACCCAAGCTTCAAACAAGCAGTTACGTCAAAACTGAATGCCGATAGCTGGGGAAAGGGCCAAAAGGGCCAAAAGGGCTGTTTGAGACATGACATGGAATTGATAGCAAAGCCAGAACAGGATAGTTTGTGAACAATAAGCGGATGAAATATGTCCTATTCGATGATAGTTGATAAGTCTATCAATGTGGTGAAGATAACGAGGGAGGCGAACAAGGTTAAATAGGTTAATCGACATGCCTCTTTGCTCGGTACCGCCAGAGAATGAGTTCAGAGCTGAAACAAAGACCCTCGTCGATTGGAGAAGTTGAGAAATATCCTAATGTCCAAGAAGGAGAAATCGAAGAGACCACTAGCGTTCCAGATGAAGTGGTTTTAGACAAAAGCTACCAAGTCCATGATATTGGCTTCGATCTGTTCAAAGAAAGTGAGAATTATTCCCAGGAGACTTTGGAACGCGACTCAATCAAAGTTCGGTGGAAACTGGATCTGATGTTTCTGCCTTTGCTCATGTTTACTTATTTATTGTCGTTTTTGGATAAACAGACGTTGAATTATTCAAATGCTTATGGTCTTCAGGCCGAGTTACACATGGTGGGACAAGACTACGCATGGGTTGCGTCCGCTGCTAACTTTGGCTATCTCGTCGCTGCTCAGCCCTCAAACTATGTGTTGCAAAAGGTCCCTATTGGTAAAACCTTATCTGTGATGGTCTTTTTCTGGGGCGTCTGCTGCTTGTGCACGGCCGCGTCCAAAAACTTTGGTGGTCTATTTGCCGTCCGTTTCGTGCTGGGAGCTGTTGAAGCCCTGATTGCTCCTGCCTGTATGGCTTTGACCTCAATGTTCTATCGCCGTGAAGAACAGGGACTTCGAATGGCTCTATGGCTCGGAGTGAATGGTGTCGCTACTATTCTTGGAGGTCTCATCTCCTGGGGCTGTGGCCACGCAAAATCTTCTCTTGACGCCTGGCAGTTGATTTACATTGTCATTGGTTCGATTACCTGTGGCTGGAGCATAGTTATCTTCTTTCTACTCCCTGATTCACCTAATAACATTCGCATGTTGAGCCATTATGAGCGGGTTGTGGCAGTCTGGCGGGTATCAGACAACAAAAGTGGTATCAAAAACAAAGAATGGAAGATGTACCAGATTCGAGAAGCTTTCATTGATCCTAAATGTTATTTCATCTGGTCCATAGAGTTCGCCTTGGGGATATTGAATGGAGGTGTATCGAATTTCCAGTCTGCCTTGTACAAGGGATTTGGATTTACTGCTCTTCGCTCCACCTTACTTCAGATGATTGGTGGCTCCATGGAGGTCTTTTCTTGCTTTACGTTGGGTTTCTTGACGTCTCGAATCAAAAATATCGTCTGCATCTGCATGGCCGTTGGATGTCTTCCTGGTATTGCCGGTTTAGCTGGTATCCTGTCGCTTCCTCTTAACCTCAAAATGAATCTAGCCGCCTGCTGTTGGTTCCAAGCCTTCTTTGGAGCTTCCATCATTCTCTCCTGGTCTGTCCCCGCCGTCAACATTGTCGGCCATACCAAGCGGTCCACCGTCGTTGGTCTGGGATTTGTATTTTATGCTGCCGGCAACATCATTTCTCCTCACTTCTTCAATGCTGAAGATAGCCCTCGGTACAAGCCGGCGGTTACTGCTCTCATGGTTTGTTACTGCTACGTCGTTGTCTTTTCACTCCTCCTTGCCTTGTACATGCACTTGTGCAATAAGAGCAGGGACAGAAAAGGCTATGTTGTGGCTGACCGAGATGAAATTCTTCTCGGTTTTGCCGATCAGACCGATGGCGAGAACAAAGGCTTCCGTTATCTTCTTTGATTGTTGTCTTCTAGGGCGGCTCTGTTGTATAAAAAAAGCTTGCTAGTATCATTTGAACGTAATTTTACGTAGACTGAAGTTGAATCGTCCTTATAATTCAGAGAGGTCTCAGTCCAGGAGCAATCACGCGAGACTATTAAACTCTGCAAAATTAACATTCAAGACTGCAGATATACAGGAATGCGCCGACCGATACGCCTTTGTTGAGTTATTACAGTGTATAAACTTAGCAGTATTCTATAATCTATCAGCCTTCCCAACGAAATCTATATATTAGAGCACTTGAAAATCCTCTATGGCCTCCTTTATGGCCGAAATGCCACCCAAAACAGCCTCATCTTGATATCTCATAGATACAACCTGCAAAGTCACTGGGAGTCCAGCCATAGCTTCAGGATCGTCTATTGTTAGCCCATATTACATAATTTACTTACAAGTCGCCCAAGTATGGGCGTCAATCTCGTTCCTGGGCTCGTGAGGGGGGATGACATCTATAGCTGGATCAACCGAACTCACAGGGAATACTCCAGCCGGATAGTCCAGGACATTCCATACTTTGGTATATCCCACCCACTTAGTTTTGGTATGGGGGACTGCCGGGTGGGCCATAGCGGGCAGGAGAAGGATATCCATCTTCTTGCCGTCTTTTGTCAACTTTTTGCTAGACTGCCAATTGTCGAAATATCTTTTTTGCAGCTCTGTCTTCTTTTTAATGAGCTGCCAGTAGTCGTAGACAGAAAACCCTGGCCCGCAGTCAGTCATGCGAGCGACATGAGGAATCATAGGTTCGCCTCCTGCTTGGATATCGCGACGGACGTCTTCACCTCCATCAACCTTATAAAGCTCATTCTGATACGGTCAGGGTTCATTATACTATGACCAACTTACCTGCAGTTCGATCAGCTCGTCGTGGAGGAATGGCGACCATTCAAACACATCATGGCCCGCTTTGGTTAAAGCTTGAACGGTCTCATGCAGAGCCCGGAGGATAGGAGGATGCGGCCTGACAAGATTGTCGTCGTAGAGAACGCCAATTCGCAGAGGGCGAGACCGTATATCGTCAAAAAGAACTTGATTCCATGGTACAGGCACGCACTTGGGATCGAACTCCCAGGGATGCTCATTCCAGACCGACTTTGTGATGGTGATCAAAGAAGACAGAGACCGAGTCATCGGTCCAACTACGGATGGAGTATGATCTTCTCCTTCGAGTGAAACTGGACATCCCCAGTAGGGAAACCGTAGACTCTAAACAGTTAGAAGCACCAACACATCACATACGGTTGGTCGAAGACCGTATCCTCCACACAGAGACTGTGGAATGCGGATAGATCCGCCGATATCGGTGCCAAATCCTACAATGGATGCCTTGAGAGCCAACAGGACGGCCTCGCCGCCGGTGGAGCCACCAGGGGTGAAGTCACGCCTCATTGGGTGGTCTGTTCTGCCAAACAAAGGATTATCAGTTTCGCACCACTTGACATTAGCAATCATCAATCAAGCAACTTACCAGAATGCTCTGAGGAAGATTGGTCTTTGCTACAATGATGGCTCCTAATTGCTCCAGCATGGTGACCAGCGCTGCCTCATTTTCTTTGGTCGATGGCTTGTTTGCTCGGCCCACGTAGCTCAACGTTGAGTCCACTCCTTCGACGTTGAATTGGTCCTTCAAGGTGACGGGAATGCCATGAAGTGGCCCTAAAGGACCCGACTCGAGCAGTACGCCGTCTAAATACTTGGCTCGAGCTCTGGCTTGCCCAAACACCGGCTCAGATATACAATTGCATAACTTATGAGCCAGAATGATCCGCTTGATATAGGCCTCGGTGACTTGTCGGCACGAGTAGGTTTTGGATACGATTTTAGACTCCAAGGCCTCGATATCATCGATGCTGGTGATCTCGAGCTCCAAAGGACTCAAGAATCCCAGAGTCGGGATCACTTGGCTCACGTCGAGGACACCGTCGTCGGGAAGAATGATCTCTTCCGGAAGACTCAATTGTTTGTCTCGAATAGCCAGTTTCTCCTCGACAACTACCTCCCAGGGCTTTTTGGTCATTGTTAGTTAGAGTCGTAAAGCCAAGACAGTAGTCTGGGCACCCTTTCTTATCTCTATCGCTTGCCAAGCGTGTCAACCTATAGTGTAACGATAACGGGAATGATAACCCATAACGGTGAGAGCTATTGCTACCTGGCTTTTTTAACCTGTCACAGTGACAACGCTCAGGTTAGAGGGATAAATGTGGTTACAAGACTTTTTTGTGAACAAAGTACACAGAGCGTCTACGTGATTTCATGAGAGCCAGTGACACCTGACCTGTTGGGTATTTCATCTTTTCACAGACGCTAGTGCGTTATGGGACGTCGTCTGACAATTAGAAGACTCCTCATGAAACATCGTATAAGGATTCTCTATTTCATGTACCAGACGATAGAGAATGATTTTGTATTTCATGTAGCAGACGATATAAGAGTGATCTGTATCCCATTGTGCCATATCATATAAGAGCATTTCTGCGTCTCATTGCTGTCAACTGTCAGCATCTCTGGGTTCTCTCGTGCTACCCGCAAGTTTCATGTTTCAATCAAAAAGAGCTCATGACGATAAGACTAAGTTCCCCAGGTATGCTTCTATCAGCCCCCTGCGTCCTCTTTCAATCGTGTTAAGAACTCAAGTCTTGCCATTTGACATTATCCCTCTCTCTGTCACACGCACCTTGCCTCGTATCGTTCATCCAAATACCGTTTTATAGAGCGGAACGAAGCACGCCTACGGTTTAGCCTAACTATTCCACTATACTCTGATCTCCAGTCAGATAAAGTCACGGCGTTACGCCCTGACTAGATAAAGAGTCACATTACGACAAATGCTTCACCTTTTTACCTTACCCATTTCACCCATTTCACCCATTTCACCCATTTCACCCATTTCACTTTAGCAGTTCTCTCAATAAAGTTCGGCTGTGGTTTCGAGTCAGTAGTTGGTCATGGCCTTCACATGACCAGCTAAACCGCTCGTAGAGCGAGATCGAGTGCGCAGTCGATTCAGCTTGCGTTACATTGCCCGAGTTTGTACTCAAACGGCATCAAAAGGCCAGATGTATACGATGTCTCAGGGCGGTTATGATAACAACGGAGCAGCAGATACGGGAGCCACGGAGCATTATAAGACAATAAGGACCTTAGACATGGTAGTCAAATTCACTGCCGAGTCTCAGCATGCTGGTTCACGCTTGAATCTGTTCTGTGAGAGCTATGAAGGCCGGTATCCAGGCCGATGTACGGCAACAGGAGCGAGCAGATGGATGGAAAGCGTAAGGCTCGAGGATCGTGGCTGAAAGTAGATCAAAAGATAGCAGACCTTTATCAGCATGAGTGTAAGAAGCACGGCCCGGACTTTAACTGCCGGGGAGATGAGGAGACGCGACGAAGGATAAGCCTCCGAAATAGGAATAATTGTCCTTCCCCATAGTCATGATGATTACAACGAACAGAGAGTCATCGTCAAAATAGCTTGGCATATGCCGCCGGTAAAATCACGTAGAAAGACAAGACGAGAGAGAAAGAAAAAAGAACAATGATAGAAGGAGAGATGGCCAGAAAGTGTCTGGGAAAAGCGAGTCAGACCATTGGAGGGGCTTTAATTTTGGCCTTTGGAGCCAGATAAGCACGATCTGGGCTAGTTGTTCCCTGAGCAGTGGCTCAATAAGGACGTTATCTGCCTCAATATAAGGACCGGCCGGTAGGAACAGAGTCAGCAATCATAAGCCATGGTTTTGGTAGCCGAGAAAAGAGATGAAGATCTGCTGGCGGAATTAGGCTATGAGCAGGAACTCAAACGAGAATGGACGGTTTTGCACAACTTTGGAGTGTCGTTCAGTATTATCAGTGTCATCACTGGTATAACGACTCTGTTTTCCTATGGCTTGATGACAGGAGGGCCGGGAGTAATGTCGTGCGGTTGGCTAGTTGTTTCTTTCTTTACGATGTTTGTCGGTATTTCCATGGCCGAGATCGTGTCGTCGGTTCCCACTAGCGGAGGCCCTTACTATTGGGCTGCTGTTTTGTCTCCTCCCAAATACGCTCCCTTTGCGTCTTGGTTCACCGGCTGGTTTAACTTTCTGGGCCAGGTCGCTGTCACAACTGGCATCACGTTTGGCTTGGCCGGTCTGATCTCGACCACGGCTACCGTCAAGACTTCCTATGAGCCTACTGCTGCGAGGACCATAGGTATTTATGCGGCCTTGCTAGTGTCCCATATCTTGGTCAATTCGTTTGGAGTCAAGCTGCTCAAATACCTAAATACAACCTCAATCGTCCTCCACTCGTTGGGCGTGACCAGCTTCTGCATCGCTGTCCTTGCAAAGGCTCCCCATCATATGAGCGCCAAATTCGTCTTTGCCACGTTTTACGATGGCACGGGCGGCTGGTCTATACGGGCGTCTCCCGAATATGTCGCCATCTGCGGTATCTTGATGTCCCAGTTCACGATCACCGGATTCGATGCCTCTGCTCATCTGTCTGAGGAGACCCAAAACGCCTCTTGGAGTGCTCCCATCGGCGTCATAACCTCTATTTTCTTCTCGTCTATCTTTGGTTTCTTTGTCATTCTCTCTCTTTTGTTTTCAATCCAAAACTTCGACCAAACAATCAATACTCCCTATGGTCAGCCTGTCTTGCAGATTCTGATTGACATTTTTGGCGACGACGGTGCCATTGTGTTGATGACCTTGATCATGGTTTGCATCTGGCACTGCGGTCTCTTTTCTCTTACTTCCAACTCGAGAATGATGTACGCTTTCTCTCGAGACCGTGCGCTTCCAAAGTTCTTCAACAATGTCAATTCAAAGTTCCAGACACCCATAAGGACCAGTAAGTTACACAACAGGAGATCCATGCTAATAAACAGTTTGCTTAGCTGCCGTCCTTGCCTTCTGCTTGGCCCTTCCTTCCTTAGGATCTGATGTCGCCTACAGTGCAGCCACCTCCATCGCAACAATTGGTCTGTATATCTCGTATGCAGCTCCTATTTTAATGGGAGTGCTTTTTCCAGCCCATTTCCATAAAGGCCCCTTCAATCTCGGACGATTTTCTCGCCCAATCGGTACCATTGCCTGCATGTGGGTCGGCTTTATCACTGTGGTATTCTGTCTGCCCACCCAGAATCCTGTCAACAAGGATACGCTCAACTATACTGTTGTGGCTGTAGGCATTATCTTTGTCTGTGCTGTTGGAGCTTGGCTCGTTTGGGCTCGACTGTGGTTCACCGGGCCCATCAAGAATGTCGACGTCGACCATATCCAAGATGGAATCCCTGTCGATGATGATTACATTTCCCAGCATCGAGCCTCTCTCTCAGAAAGAGGCAGTATATCAAAGGAGGGAGATTATATAAAGGAGGAGCAAGTATAAGAGCTGCAGTTGGCAGAGTAGAGGAGGAAGCTTATATAACAGAGGAGTAGGTGCAAGAACTGCAATCGATACTATGTGAGAGGAAGACTATATATAAGGGAAGGCAGTATGTGAGCTGCAGCGGATTGGGAATTAACCAGCACTATTGTGTATTATTATGTACAAGTGGTTAAAAGAAAGTTAAAAAAAAGCCCATTTCTATCATAGACATCCCGAACCTGACAATCTATCGCCACCAACCTCTATCATAAGTCATGAGGGCCATTAGATAGCTTCTTTGACGGCCGTTATAATCTCGTTAATGATTGGCTTCTTATTTGGAACAAAGTGTCCGCCATCATGCTCGATACATCTTCGGAAAGGCTCTGGATAGTAGCTTGCAAGCAAGAGAGAGCGCTGCTTAGGGACGTGGTTGTCGGCAGCGCCGTAGATATGGATAGTCATGGTCTTTAGATCTTCGGGCACCTTGAAATAGTGGGCCGTCTTCTCCTTAAGCGTAGTGCTCGTATCTGTGGTTGTAAAAGGATAGCCCGAGAATAAGATAGAAAATTTGAACTGACTGTGACCAGGCACCAGAGTAGTTATGTTATTAGTCAGAATAGCGGCCAACGCAGCTCCCTGACTGAACCCCATGATCCCATCAAAAGGACCCTCCTTGGCGACGTAGTCTTGCACAGTTTTAAGCGCCAAACTGATATCCAAGTCCTCAACGTGATACCACCATGCTCGATTAATGCCCATGTCCTCGTATTCCTTCCATTTTTCGTCGTCGATCTCAAAAGGCAGATCCTTCTTGCCCAAAATGGTCGGCCCGTCCAAGTAAACGGTCTGAACGTCGAGCTTCTTTAAAGCTTTACGGATGCCGGATGACTTCTCCGAGAAGATCTTGGCGTTCTGCAAGAATCCGTGAAGACATAAAACTTTAAGCGTTTGGCTCATGGTGTGGATCTGTCGGAAAAACCGTATCGGCAATGAGCCCGAGAAAAGTTTATGCTTAGGTAAGCAGCTCTGGCATGTGCTGGGTCGTCCAATGAGTAAACCTGGTAAGCAGGGAGGTTCTATTCCCTGAAAGACCGCAGACTATGTCATTGTTTATGGTGGAGAACTTTTGTGCTTGAATAATCAAGACTCAGTCTGTCTGGGCTATGTTGATTCCGTGATTATGGTCTGTCTGTCTTCTAGAAGCAACAGGCACACAGCTTGTCCATGTCTCGGCCGCGGATGCTTTGAAATGGAGGGTAACGTAACATCATTATTGTTACATGGACCTGACGACAAGAGACGAGCCAGAAAAATTTGACTAAGCTCTTGTGCCTCAATTACATCATATGCAGATCCTTCAAATGACTGTTGAACAACTTATTTATAGAATGCTAGTAGATGTCTGCACCTGACTTTGAGTAGTTGGGAGTCGAGTAGTAGAGTGTATGATGTCTTACAGGCGCGTAGTGTTTTTCTTCATATCTTAAAATGCATCAAACACTTGAGCTTTGTCTTTGCAATTGACGTAAACGACTGGTAAAAGCTCGGTCGAAAGGTCTTAAGCATAGCCTTGCTTTCTAAGTGGGGGCACTGGCATCGTATTCTAGAGTCAGTGACCGACCACGGAATTAGAGTCGGATCCGGGGTAAATCAAAAGTCAGGGTCGACTGGAATAAATTAGTAATTGCAATTGGAATAATATATATAGACACTCTTTACTGCTTTCTTTCGCCATGGCCAGCATTGTGTCCAAGAGGTTCTCGAGTATGGCACGCAGGTATAGCACGGTGCCTCAGTACATCAAGGGCCGCGAGGTCTACGACTCTAAACAGGTTTACACCACGACATCGCCGGTTGATGGCGAAGAGCTTTACCAAGTATCTACAGTTACCGATGAAGAACAAGTCGACGAGATATGCAGATCGAGCTATGAAGGATGGAGAGTGTGGAAGAGAATGCCGTTTTTGGAGCGTCAGAAGTTGATGGTCGAGGCTGCTAGGTTATTTGATAGCAAGGCTAAGGAATTGGTTGACCAACAAGTGGAGGAGGTGGGTCTTCCTGTCCCTGTGGCCGAGTTGTACACCCAGATCGCAGGTAATTTCGCTCACGAAATGGCTTATCGAGTGAGCGCGATCGAAGGGTCTATTCCCCAGTGTTCGCCAGGCAAGCTGGCTCTGGTGAAGTCTGAACCTATCGGTCCTACTTTATCTATAGCTCCCTGGAACGCTCCTGCGCCGCTGACTATGCGTGCCCTCACCGTTCCTCTGGCTGCCGGGTGCTCTGTGATTGTGAAATCGTCCGAGTTGTCTCCAATGTCCCAATGGCTCACCATCGAGGCCTTTACCAAGGTTGGCCTCCCTCCTGGAGTGGTCTCGTTTGTCAATATCAAACCCGATGATAACCCTCGTCTTATTTCGCGATTCGTCCAGCACAAGGATCTACGAATGGTGAACTTTACGGGGTCGAAGAACGTCGGCAGCATCCTGGCCTCAGAATGCGGAAAGAATCTCAAGCCTATCTTGTTGGAGTTGGGGGGCAAAAGTGCCATCTATGTCGATCAAGATGCGGATCTCGACCAGGCTGCTCAAGAGACCGTAGTCGGCGCTTGGCTGTCCAATGGCCAGATATGCATGTCGACTGAGCGCGTCTTTGTGCACGAGTCTGTAGCAGATGAATTCTACGACAAGGTGAAGAGCACCGCCGATCAGCTAGGCTGGAGCTCGACCTTAGAGCCCCTGATCAGTCTTGGAGCAGCAGCCAAGGTGCACGAGCTGGCGAACCAAGCCGTCTTTGACGGAGCATCAATTCTGGTGGGCGAAATCGTCCAAGACGGCAACAAGCTGACCAAGATCATCCTCAAGGATCTTCCTGCAAAGTCTCGCTTGTACACTGAAGAGTCTTTTGGGCCCATCGCCTATATTGAGCCAGTCTCGTCTGCTTCAGAGGCCACCGACAAGATCAACTCGAGCGACTTTGGCTTATCGGCGTCCATCTGGACCAAGGACTTGTCCAAAGGCTTGTCTCTGGCTGCCGAGATTGAGTCGGGCGCCGTCCATCTAAACGGCAATACGGTCCATGATGAGTGCACTCTGCCTCATGGAGGAGTGAAGGCTTCTGGTTACGGGCGCTTTGGCGGAAGATGGGGTATTGAACAGTTTACTGCCAGAAAAACAATCACCTTGCCTCAGCCTTTGCTGTGAGTCCTTTGATACGAATGATGAATATGTAACGTTAATCCAATCGTTTAGTGAAGTTATTGATGACTGTAGTCGAGAAAAGTAATCCACGCTGTCCCGTTTACGGTGACGTCCAAGATCGTGCGAAATCTGGCTATCGAGCATCCCAGACCACCCCGTAAAGGCCTGATAGCAGTGCTAAAGATAAGCGGTTACACGCAATCAGCGCTTCGCAAAACCACTCACCGTCGTCAGGCTCGGCCCAGGAGCCAGGAATAAAATTACCGCATTGGGACATATTCTTTCCATGCCCGAGAAAGACCCGGAAAATGAGAGATAATACATAAATGAATACGTGGGCGAGGATCCCATGATAAATGCCGGACGAGGAGTCTGTCAAGGACGAGAAAGTCGAGGTGGCCGTGAGCCCGCGCAAGAGATGGCCGTTTCGAGGGTCGGTTTGCCTTATTCGTGAGGTTCCTGACGCCAAAACGTACTCTGATCCTGTCAAATGGATCATCGTGGCCCAAGTCGCGCTCTCTGCGATGATGGCTCCCTTTGGTGGAGCCGTGATTCTGCCAGGAATCCTGGAAGTCGCCCAAGAGCTTCACAGTACGCGAGACATGGTCAACGTCTCGTACGGAATCTACATCTTATCGCTGGGGATATTCCCTCTTTGGTGGTCGGCAGGATCGGAGCGGTTTGGGAGAAGAAAGATCTACTTGACGTCGTTCACGTTATACACCGCGTTTTCTATTGGCGGTGCGCTCTCTCAGACCATTGCCCAGTTGACGATCTTTCGAGTTTTGTCTGGTGGGTCAGCCGCCTCGGTCCAGGCCGTAGGAGCAGGGACGATTGGGGATATCTTTGAGACCCATAAGCGCGGGAGGGCCATGGGATACTACTACTTGGGCCCTCTTTTGGGACCCCTTCTAGCGCCCATTATTGGTGGAGTCTTTGTCAGCGTCTGGGGATGGCGGTCGACCCAGTGGCTCTTGGTGATTCTTGCCGGCTCGTTGTTGACGATCATGTGTTTTCTACTACCAGAGACCTTCCACTATCAACACGAACCCCAAGAAGTAGAAAGCAAAATGACCTGGAAGTCGGCCATGAAATCAGCTGTCGCTCCCTTGCGATCTTTCAACTTTCTCAAATTCCCGCCAATTCTTCTCGTGGTCCTCTACTCCTCCTTCTGCTACTTTTGCCTCTACTTTTTGACAATCGCAATTGAGATCGTCTACTCTGACGCGCCTTACAACTTCAAGCCCATCATCGTGGGTCTCATGTTTATTCCAAACTCGATCGGTTACATGCTCTCGAGTATTTTGGGAGGCATGTACAGCGACCACGTCGTAAAGAAACGCCAAAAGGCACTCGACTCTGAGGACGGGACTGTGCCGAAATCTGTTCCCGAAGACCGGCTGTCGATCCTCTTTCTTATTTCCTCCGTCGTCTATCCTCTTTCCCTTCTTATCTTTGGCTGGACCGCCCACACCCACCAGTTCTGGGTCGTTCCTCTGGTCGGCACCTTGATCTTTGGGCTCTCATCCATGACCATCTTTGGAGCGTCAATGACATACCTGGTGGACTGTCTTCCCAAGCGAGCTTCGTCAGGAGTCGCTCTCAACAACTTTTTCAGAATGGTTCTGGCTGGTATAGCTACGTTTATTGCAAATCCCATCATTCAAGGAATAGGAACTGGATGGATCTTCACAATCTTCGCCATTATCGCCTTGGTTCTCGTGTCGATGCCGCTGGCAATACGACACTATGGCGCCCGGTGGAGGGAGTCTTGTGACGTGGGTAGTCTTTATTGAAATCTTGCTACGGATGTGCATATGGTAAAACATTAAATTATGATATGGTTAAATAGATAGGTTAGTATAGTGTATAGTAATATAGTTGGTTCTCCGGATAAGCTCTCCTCAGCCGTATTTCACTACAAGCGAACTTAAGCAGTTATAAGAAATCCCGACATTGCTACCCACAGTAAGTAAATACAGCAATACTACAGTCGTCATGCTACATTCGCCAGACTACAAATTATCACAATCATTAAAAGCTATCTCTATTAAAAAAACACATAATCCAAAAATATCACCGTCATCTTTGAGCTGCAGGAGCATTCTCTATCGATTGAACTTTTTCTAATGCGTCACCCTTCGTTGACTCTCCTGCTTCGTCCTCAGATACCGGCTCGCAATGAAGAACGGGCACTGAGGGGGTCGTCCTCGAGAAGATGTATTTGGCGACCCTGATAATGGAGTCCCAGCTCTCATAGACGGGATAGATCAGGATGTAGAGAGCGACCAGGATGAGCCAGATGAAAATGATGACAATCCAAGCAGTAAACATTCCTTTGGAGCAGATCCAGCTAACGCCGTAGATGGGCATCGGTATGATAAACATAAAGATCAAGAAGAAGGCGACCGAAAGGATGCGACCAAAGATGGCAATCTTGCTAAGCTCTTTGAATTCCTCGCCGTTCTCATCAATCTCCATAGCGGCGACTTCCTTGGCGGTGGCATCATCGGCAGCAGTAAAGCTGTGGAGCATTGATTTGGGATCAAAGTGCTCGGGCTGGATAAACGACAAGAAAAAGGCATAGATGGGAGTAGAGAACAAAGCCACAAAGTTGGCCAGCAGAGTGGCATTAGGGGTCACAAGCGTATTCACGTTCAAGACTCCATTGTTGAAATGGTAAGCCGAGCCAACCCAGCAGGCGATTCCAGTGGCCGTTCCGGCGGGTGCACCAATAATAAGGCCCCACTTGTTCATTCCTTTCCAAAACACAGTCATGGCCAACGCACCGACTGAAGGAGCAAGGATGATACCCTTGAACGAGATAATCCAGCTGACGTTGACGCCGACGTAGTTAAACCAGACGGCAAAAGTACCCATGATGATACCAAATAAGATAACACAGATATGAGACACCCAGACAAGTGATTTGCCCGAGGCGTTTGGGTTATAGTATTCACGATACAAGTCATAGGTTGCAATAGACGAGAAGGCCACCAATTCGGCAGACATGGCCGATGTCACCGACATGAAGAGCATGACCAGAGCAGCTGCGGCACCGCTGGTTCCAAAAACCGCAGCCATTCCGAAAAATAGAGGCATGCCAGCACCGGCCTGGGCAGCAGTAAGGGGCTAGAGAGTTAGCATGTTTTAAGGAAATCAACTCACCTTAGGATAAGTAAAGATTGCTGGTGTGTTAAGGAGAGCTCGAGTGCCTAGACCGGCCGAGGAACCGAGAGCCCAGGGAATAATAAACCACGAGAGACCACCAAGCAAGTAACCTTTGAAAACGCCCTTGGTGGACGCGGAGATGGCCTTTTGACCATAACTAGGATCGCCAAAGACAGTGACAAAGCCGCCGATCAAAGCTGACCAGGCGACTTTGACCATGGTTGAGTTTCGCATGGTCAGATAGCTTCCGTCGTGTCCAGTCGAAGGATGGATTGTAGCAGCTTCCTTCAAGAGGTCGTACATCTTGCTGGGAGAGCCGACGTGTTTGGAGGTCGTGTAGAAGGTGAACATCGTGCACAAGATGATGACATAGATGATAACGGTATGGATCCAGTCTGATATAAACGTAGCCTTGATACCTCCAAACAGAGTGTAGAAGATCACGCCAAGAGGAAGGAGAAGACAGGCTGCGACAACATGCATCCCCGTCGAAGAAGAAAAGCCTTGGGCACCGCCGAGAAGCAGAGTGCCAGACACAATGATATTGACTGCCAAACAGTAGCACAGGTAGACAATATGGCCAGCCTTTCCGAACCGGGCTCGCACGATCTCAGCGACAGTATGAGCTCCAGGAGCCATCAGCTTCATTTCGACAGCCAGGCACGAGAAAAAGACAATCTGGACCGAACCAATGATGGCATACCAGTAGACACCCGCGATTCCGTATGTGTAGGACCAGTTGCCCGATAAAAGGAGAGTAGCAGGCCAGGCCCACGACGACACGACGGCAGACGAGATCAGACCGGTCTTGACGGATCTGGAAGCAGTGGAGAATTGTTCAGAGTCTTGGACCTCGCCCATATATTTTTTCAGCACGTAGGTGATGCCAATCATCATGACAGCAAACGCAGCGCCAAGGACTAAGGTAAACGTGTACCCATACGCTTGGGAAAGAATAGTTTCAGCCATGTCGAGATCTTGCTGGTTACCATTCAGTCAATCAACCCGAGAACTTATATTTTGGATCCTGGGCCATGATAGCCTTCGTTATCAGCGGACCCGTTACAATCTCGGTCTGATAGCGACGCCGGAATAAGATCTGCCTAAACAGGAAGTCCCTGCTCCGAGATCTGACTGGGTGGCCTAAATCGACGATATTTATTCCTTGGCCCACTGAAAGATAATGAAATGAGATCAGGTTCAAAGCGATCTTCTAAAGCTTGCGACCACTGCCGCGAAAAGCGAGTGAGGGTGAGATGGCAGTGCCGACCGTGACTCACCACCCAGTGTTCGGGACAGACGCCCTGCTCCAACTGCAGCAAGCTCGGCGTCGCGTGCGTTTATCGGGATGGATACCGGGTCCGGAGACAGAGGAAGCTCCAGATGTAAGATGAGCTTTGGGCGTTGAGACTAAGATCAAGTGTTCCCAGCCAGTTTTGCTCGCTTCCGCGGATTGACTTGACCATCAACGACAAAAGCCAGGCTAAACGGATTAATGCGGAGGACTTGTACTACGGTAAGTCTAGTTTGGGTCCATAGGTTGACCAGAAGGCCCGTCAAGCCACCGATACTTTATCTCAAAGTTATGCTCGTATATGAATCTTCATGCGTTTAAATCGACCTTTGACAAGTTTGTATCGATACCCGAAAGCATACAGACTCTGGCGTCAGGCAATAACGACGAGAACATCGAGCTGGAGGAGGAAGAAATGGTGACTGTGCTCGAGACGTTTTTCAGCTGTATGTCGCTTATCATTCCCATTCTCAACCAGGAATCCTATCTAGAAAAGGCTGTCAGGCTGTGGAAGACCCGTCCTAGCGTCATTAGCAGTACCCCAGACTCGGAATACTGTCTGCTCTATTGCCTGATTGCTCTAGGACTATCGTTTGGGTCGAACCTGGGTCCTATCCAGAACGTGCACCATTTGATCTGGATGACGCTTTATTTCAAGCGGTCGCAACAGATTCTGCCTGCCTTAACAGACCCGCCCAGTCTCCAGACCATCCACTGTTATATTTTCTCCAGCATTCTTCAAATATTCAAAGCAAACCATGACGCGGCCTATCTGTTTAACGGCATGGCTGTACGAATGGCTCTGTCAATGGGTTTGCATCGTCTCGAACTGAACTCCAACTCGAAAGGCTTCCAAGGGCATCGCACCTGGGTGGCCTGCTGTATATGGGAGAACATGCTCTGTTTATCTCTTGGCCGCCCGTCCAGCACATCCAATATTCTAATGACTCCTTTCTACCCCCAGGCTTTCGAATCCATTGGGATTGCCGCTCAACACACAAAGCTGCGGTTTCTCCTCTGCTCATACATCGTGCCGCGAATCACGGTCATCTATAACGAATCTATTGGGCAGGCAGATATCTCCCAAGTCTACACATCAGTGTACACGCTGATGAAGGAAATGGATGACATGTTTGCCTCCTCGTCTCCTCACATTGCGGTCACCGACATTGCCCAGATCGACAAACTGTCGGATAAAGAGTGCATGGAGTGGTACTGGATCCGGCTGCTTTATCTGTTTCTGAAAATGATCATGTTTCGGCCGTTCATGGTCTTTTCCCTTTATTTCAACAAGAAGCAAGACATTCTCCAGCCGCAGGTCCAGGATGCCATCTTGTCTGGATTCACAGAGTGCATCGAAGCCGCCATCTCCATCCCTGCAGTCCTGCGACGCGTCGGTGACCGGCTCAAGCAGTCCAAGTATAACTGGTTCTCCACCCGATACGTCGAGGCAGCCTCTATGATTCTGCTCTTTTATATCCTCACAAACTCATCGACCATTTCAAACGACCTCGCCATGCGCATTTGGCTCGCGCTGAGCGATGCTTGCTCCTACGTCGATTATGATGTCCAGCTGGCTCCCGCAGTAGCCAACTCTAAAACAGCGGTGTCTGACGCGCTGCAATCTTTACAAGAAATCTGGCAGAACAAGGACGCTCCATTCTACGACTGCAGCGATACCTTTTTAGAATCCTTCTTCTCCCTCAATCCTTTCCCCCTTCCTCAAGAAGAAGTCCCAGCGTCTGGTTATGACCGCTTGTGGAACCAGCAGTCCTCTGAGGAGGACTTTGGATCTACCTGGACTCACACTTTGAGCCTATTTGGCTATTCCTCGGTGTTATAGAAGTACATAAGAAATACATACATGGTCCTGGATATCGATCATAATTATAGATGGTACACATTTTATGAAACATACTTATAGATACTACGACTTGTAGAAGCTTGAATATCGATCAGATCTGTTTACAGACATCCTCTTCTACGCAGCTCATGTGTCCACGGATCCTTGCTACGCAACTCATCTGTAGCGATTTGCATTATCAGAAACACGTGACACAATCTCTGATAGATCGCCGGGACCGGACGCTTATCGAGCACTATCAGCTCTAATCGCAAGAACATGGTACCACTGACATTTGCCGGTGCTTGACGCTTGCCGACTGACTTGTTTGATATCAAATGCCGGCCGGCCTGGCGGTTTCCCTTTTAGGCCTATCTTGTCCCGGGACAGGGTGTCGTCCGGATTGGGAAATATATTTTCCGGGTATCACTCTGTGTCCTGATACCATATCTTATAGATAGGATGATGTGGATTCTAGTGCAAAGACAGCGATGACGAGGGCGCAATGGGAGATAATTGCGGAAAAAAAACGTAAGGAGCTGTGGGAGAACATTCCGTCAGAGTGGCTGTTAAACGAGATTCCCTCGCCTGAGGAATATCCCGATGCAAACAAATATCTTGACGAGGTTCTTCCTAAAGATGAGGTCGAGCTAGTGCACCTGTCTGCCAGCGAGCTGGTGAATGGGATTCAGACTGGACAGTTGACTGCTGTGCAGATCTGCCGGGCGTTTTGTCATCGGGCCGCTCTATGCCACCAATTGCTCAATTGCTGCTCAGAGATCTTCTTTGACCGGGCGCTGGAAAGAGCTCAAGAGCTGGATGAGTATTTTGCAAAGCATGGACGCCTGGTTGGGCCTTTACATGGCCTGCCAATCTCTTTAAAGGTGCGGTTTGTGCGTTTGGGGATGTCTAATGTATAGGATCAGTTCAATGTCGAGGGAACAGACACGTCTCTGGGCTTTGTTGGTCTTTTGGACCAGAAAACAGGAAAAGAGGACGAGTCGCTCATGGTGACGATCATGAGAGAGGCAGGAGCGCTTTTATTTGTCAAGACCACCGTTCCAATGGCCATGATGTCTGCAGACACATACTCCAACATCCACGGACACACCGTAGCTGCCCATAACCGATCGTTGACCAGCGGAGGCAGCTCAGGGGGGGAGGCTTCACTGATTGCGGCCCATGGCGCAGTCGCAGGATGGGGAACAGACGTCGCAGGAAGTATCCGGATTCCTAGCAGTTTCCAGGGTCTCTATGGCCTTCGCCCGTCGACGGGACGGGTCAGCTACTACAAGACGTCCAACACCAACGCAGGTCAGCCGATCATCCAATCTGTGATTGGACCGGTGACCCGGACGCTCGATGACCTCGAACTGATGATGCAAGTTGCCATGGACGCGAAACCCTGGCTTCGCGATGCAAAGCTGTCCCCGTTCCCGTGGACTCCTGTGAAAAAGAGCGCGCATTCGTTTGGTATCATGAGATGGAATGGCATTGTAAAACCGCATCCTCCTATTCAGCGGGCCCTCGATACCGTGGCTCGATCTCTGCGCCAGGCAGGCTACGACGTGGTGGAGCTAGACCCCCCTACTTATATGGACTCCATAGTGAAGACGGCGGGCGAGATCCTGTCTGCCGACCAAATGCAAGGTCTGAAGGAGTTCTGTAACCTGTCTGGAGAGCCCATCATCCCTCAGATTGTGAAGCTAAAAGCACACGCCCTGGGAAACAACTGCCAAAAGGTCTCGGTGTACGACCACTGGAAGCAAGCCGAGCGACGATACCAGCTCCAGCAGCAGTTCATCGAGTACTGGAACTCGTCTGCCAAATTCACCTCGTCCCAGGAGGCCGTTGACTGTATCGTCTGCCCAAGCTGGGAATCTACTGCATTCAAAGTGGGGGAAACCATGCCCACGCGGACCATGTACACGATCTTACAAAACTTTCTCGATATCCCGGCCATCACTTGTCCCACCGGCTTTGTCGACCGCAATGTCGACCTGCCTGAGAACCGGGAGCCTCTGAACGACATCGACGAGGTGGTCATGAAAGCCTACGACCCCATCGTCTCTCACCAAAGCCCAGTCTGCGTCCAACTGTGCACCAGGCGCCACCAGGAAGAACTGGCTGTCCACCTAGCCAGAGTCGTCCAGGCTACTCTCCAGGCCACGGATTGTTAAGGTAATACAAGGAAATTGAAATCGCACTGTTTTTATTTATGTAACACTCGTCCAACCCCTCACGTAAACGTGCCCATGTCTTTCAATCCCAAACGCATCGCAGACGCAGTCTACAACCATTCGAGTCCGGCTGAGACAATGTGAACTAAAGGCTATTTAGCTTCAACACATCCATACGTGCGCTCTGCTGCAACGGAGCGATGTCTCGTGAAAAGTCGTGATAGATCCACGTAACGCTGAGTCGAGCCGAGGTAACGGCCAAGTCACGATTTCGGATTCACCTCATCAATTTGGTTCACGTTATCGAGAGAGTACAGACGGGGCTCGCGTCGGTTTTGGCGAGGAGCTGATGCAAATGTCGTCTACAGAGGCGAAACGACGAAGATCACGATCGGGCTGTCTGACCTGCGTGCGAAGGTAAGCGGAGAGTCGAGGGAGCGATAGGCTTACGATAAGGAAAAAAAAGTGCGATGAGACCTACCCAGTGTGCTCGTCGTGTTCCAAGTTGAAGCTGGACTGCCAATGGAGAAGTAAAGTCAAGTTTCGAGTACCCAATATCCTCCAAGTGGCTTCTGATCCCTCTTATAACAGCGTTCAGCAGCCAGTGAAGATTGCGTTTACAGACGAGGGCGAGTCGTCGCCAGCCAAGAAGAGACGATATAGTTCTAATCTGCCTGATCCCGCAGCAGCGTTTACCGCTTCTTCCGCTACGCCCAGCCCGCCAAAGACGTTACCTTACGAGTCCAGCAGTGCTTCCCATGATACCTCATTTATATTCTCTACTCCCAGTCAACAAGATCACAGCGGTCTTGGTTTTCCTCCCTGCGATGAACTTATAGGCATTCTAGCGCCCCCTTTGCCGTCCACGGGCCATGATCTCGCGTTACCAGAGCTTGTCGAAGACCTGGATGAGGAGCATTCTCACCACCTTGGTGGTCCAAGCTCTATACCTCCTCACCCAAGTGCTCTGACCCTATTGAGTGGAGATGACGGACCCTCCCAAAAGCTGCTAACTGGATGGTTTGATATCGTCGTTCCGTTATTGTCATCCGTTGACTCAAAAGCAAGCGCATTCTCGTGCCTTTTGCTGCCGGTCATGGCTCATAGTCCGCTCGTGCGGTCGACTGTTTTGGCGTTTTCGGCGGCGCAGTTGTATTTCCGGGCAGAGCTCCCTAAAGCTGTCTACCAGCGCGCTCAAGTCAAGGCGCTGAGTCTGATGGATCAAGTGGACATGTCTCAGAACTTTTCATATAGCGGTGCCATCGAAGCTCTTACCTCATCTCTCCTGCTGACTGGTCTGCAGTCCACCACTGGTGGCTCGTCGTGGACCTCCAATATGCGCAAGAGCAGTAAACTGATCCAATCGGTGGGCCGTTACATACTGAATGCACGCCCGTGTGCAAATCTGTTTGAGCTTTGGCTGATTCGAAATTTTTTCTTCCACGATATCATCAGCGCCCTGACGCTTGGGACCGAGCTGCTATCAAAAGACCTCGAGTTTCTGAACTATTATCAGTCTTCGTTTGACGTCTCTCTCGATTCTACAAAGGAAATCATCGTTCGCCAACCTTCCAAGTATGAACTTCTCCAGCGGTGGCTTGATGATATTTGGACGGTAGACAAGCATGACGCCTTGATGTCGTGCTGCACCAACGTGTTTGTGATTCTATGGCGGATAGCAGATTTGCGAAACAGCCATGTGGACTCGCTGGAGGATCTCATGACGGAAGCGCACGAGATCCGCTCAGGTATCTGGGAGATTCTTGCTTTGTCCTGTCAGCTACTGACGGCAAACGATAAAATGAGCCACATGTACTCGGCTGCAGCGTTGATTTGTTTGCAGCAGACCGTCCGGTTCCATAGTGAGAGGCTGGTATCGTGCCCAGGCCTGAATCTTGGCATCCCAGAGTCTGAAATCTACTGGGCCATCCGGAATATAATCGAGGTCACCGAGACATGCCAAACTGGCGCTCCTCCAGAGCCGTCGATTACTTTTCCTCTCTTTGTAGCCGGCTTTGTCTGCCGAGACGAGAAGCTGTTTGCGCGTATTTGCCAGCGTCTCGACACCCGATTCTCGGAAACAGGCTGTTCTAATACTGTGGTCGCCAGAAACGTCCTCGATCAGATCTGGAAATCGCGCAATGCGCGAGCTGCGATGAAGGATCCAACTGCAATAAACGGCGACTGGGATTGGATTCAGTACCTCTCTGATTTATCACTCTGTCCCTTATTTGCCTGAACCATCGTTGATGGTGCAAAAACCCCACACATGAGCTCGTCGTCAGATGATGACTTGCAAGGACAAGAATGCCTCCCAAGTTAGAACATACCGGCTGGGTTAGACATAGAGACGCTACATGAATTAATAGGATGTAAAAAGGTAATATTGTTTAATTTTGAGAAGACTTCTGCTGTAGTTCTCGGCGCTCTCTTGAGCGTCTAAGGCTGTTATCGTCGTACTTACACGGGCTTTACAAAATTACGCCTTCTTTCCTCATTACTGCTCCTTGTCTAACGTGTGATATATAGTGCCACGTTGTTCTGTAACCTCAGAGGCACAAACTCGCGAGATCCAGGACACACCATCCATACACCCGCCGTGACCTATTGGCACATGAATAGCCGTAAATCCAGTCCAATCTAAGCTTACGAGAGGCAAACGCGTCATTCGGTGGTACGGCATCAGTGTCCTATTAACCTCAGCTATTAACAAAGACTCTGGCTCGAGACTTGTGACGTTTGAACTCCCCTTGAGAACGAACAGCAGAGGAGCGACAGTAATGATGAAACGTGATTGGCCACTTCCAATGATCAACGCTTAACTCCTATCTACGCTGTTCCCTGGCACTGCTCGTAGCGTCGTAGTTCGTGGCTTGTCTCGACTGGCTCAGTGTTGTGTTGTGCCAACAAAGGAACTGGCGAGAGACAAAGACTCGGTAACAAAGGTTACAAGCGTCTAGTCAGAGACGACTCACCACTCGACTTCTCAACACAGACTTGAAAACAAGCAACCACAATGTCTGGAGCAAGAGGAAGAGGCCGTGGAGGTCGTGGAGATTTTCGGGGAGGCCGAGGAGGAGGCGATTTTAGAGGAGGTCGTGGGGATTCACGAGGAGGCTATGGCGGACGAGGGGGACGAGGAGATTTCAGAGGAGGGCGAGGGGGTCGAGGAGGAGCGCCCAGTGGCCCGATTCTTTTCGAAAGCGGTGGGCGCATCGAGAATCCAGTCCAGGAAATCAAGCAGGCTGAGGACCTGCTGAGTTCGCTGAAGCGCCTGAACCTGGGCCCTGAGTTCCCCAACCGTCCCGATTTCAATACAATTGGTACGTCGACGTTAGTGCGAGCCAACTTTTACCCCGTCAAGCTTCAAGATTTGAGCATTGAGACCTACCGCGTGGCCATCTCTCCCGACGTGAGTGGAAAGAAACGCATTCGCAAGAGACTGTTCCAGCTGCTGTTTGACGAGCCTGAGCTGGCCAAAGTGAAGTCGTATGTTGCTCATGACTACTCCCAGGTGATCTATGCGCCTCGTAAATTGCCATGGGGAGACAAGCTGAGTGTGACTGTCAAGTTCTACGGCGACGACGAGTCTGGCCCTCATGAGAAGTCGCCCGAATTCAAAGTTACCATCACCTACGACACAGCATTGGACATTCATAAACTCAAGGAATACGTGGCCGGCACCAACCCTTCCTTGGACATCTCGAGCTTTACCCAGTCCTACAATACCATTCTTTCTTTCACTCCTAATGGGAAGGATACTATCGTGCCTGTGGGTCGAAACAAGTTTTTCGTCGCTAATGATCCCAATCCGTTTGACTTGACCCGTGGTCTGTATGCGTTCCGCGGCTACTACTCGTCTTTCCGGCCTGCAAGCTTCTCCTTGGCAGTCAACATCAACACCTGTACGACGGCATTCTATAAACCTGTCAATTTGGCCGCCCTGATGGAAGATTATCTGCAGACCAACCTCCAAGGCCGCAGTCCTCCCACCGGCTATCGCGTTGAACAATACGGCCGGTTCATTAGAAAGCTCAAGGTGAAGGTTTCTCATACAGGGGTCACCCGCATCAAGACTGTTGCTGGGATTTCCGTCCGAAGTGCCGACGATGAGCACTTCAAGTGGGAAGAAAAAGGAAAATCAGTCTCGGTTACCGAATACTTCAACGCCAAGTACAAGATCCGCCTCCAATACCCGCACCTCCGTTTGATCAACGTCGGTGCTGCTGGCAAGAATGGCAAACCGCAATTGGTCCCTGCTGAGTTGTGCGAGGTCGTCAACGGTCAAGCGTTTATGGGCAAACTCTCAGACGACCATACGGCTGCAATGATCAAGTTTGCCTGTCGCCGTCCTGCCGATAATGCCCGGTTGATCCAGAATGAAGGCCTCGATGTCTTGGGCGTGAAGCAGAATCCGTTCCTCAAAGAGTTTGGTATCAATGTCAGTGACCAGATGGCCGTTGTCCCTGCCCGTATCTTGCCCTGTCCTAGTCTGTCTTATGTGGATCTTCAGTCGAAGCGCGAAAAGTCTATCATGCCTGCTAACGCCTCGTGGAACATGAGAGGAATCCGGTTTATCAATGGCTCGACTGTCGGTCGTCTCCACGTGCTTGTTTTCCGCGAAGGCAACCGCAGCGAGTTTGGCTCTCCCGACGAGCTCATGGGCGCCCTTCGGGAATTTGCTCAAGTCAGCGGAAGCATGGGTGTCGTGTTTGACGGCAAGACCGCTCCCAATGTCATCCCTGTCAACTTGCAAGGTACAACCCCTCCCCAGCGCGCCCAACTGATCGATCGTGGGTTTGAGACTGTCATCAAGCAAGGCGCGCGCTTTGTTCTCTGTGTGCTCGGATCCCGGGACACGTTCCTGTACTCTTGCATCAAGACCAGCGGAGATCTCAAGTATGGCCTTGCCAACTCGTGTGTCATTGCTTCCAAGTTCCGCAACGATCGTGGCCGAAGTCAGTACATCGCCAACGTGGCCCTCAAGATCAATCTCAAGATGGGCGGCAGCAACCACCAGCTTTCCCAGGGCAACTCTCAGGGTTTGATGGACGCCAACAACAAGCCCATCATGATTGTTGGCGCCGATGTCACCCATCCCGGTCCTGGCGCTCCTCCTGGAACTCCTAGTGTTGCCAGCTGTGTGGCCAGCCGCGACAAGCTGTTTGCTCAATTCCCGGGAAGCGTCAAGCTGCAGACTGGCCGCCAAGAAATCATTGATAATCTGGACAAGATGATCTTTGAGCGGCTGACGCTTTATCACGCTTCCAACAAGAGCCTGCCTTCGGTTGTTCTCTTCTACCGGGACGGTGTTTCCGAGGGCCAGTTCAGTATTGTGCTGGAGCAGGAGGTGCCTCAGATCCGCAAGGCCTTCAAGGAGGCCGGCTCCAAGTTCTCCGTCCGCGACTACAAGCCCAAGCTGACGTTCTTGATTGTCGGCAAGCGCCACCACACCCGCTTCTATCCCACCGACGAGAACCACATCGACAAGATCGGCAACCCTGCTCCTGGCTCGGTGGTTGACCGTGGCATCACCAGTGTCTACGACTTTGACTTTTATCTGCAGGCGCACGCTGGTCTGCAGGGCACCACGCGTCCCGCCCACTACTACGTTTTGGTGGACGAGAATGGCTACACCTCAAACACGCTGCTGAGCCTGACCCACAACCTCTGCTACACGTTTGGTCGCGCCACCAAAGGCGTGTCGATCATCCCTGCTGCCTACTATGCAGACCTGCTTTGCGAGCGCGGCCGGTGCTACATCCATGGCATCTTGTCTGGCTCGGACACGGTCAGCGTTGCCAGCGGCGGTGACGAGGAGATGCGCAGACATGCCGACCAGCTGTGGGGCAACGGCGTGCACAAAAATGTCTACGATACGATGTTTTACATTTAATGCTGGGCAGGCTGTCTGGTTGGGTCTAATGTGTTGGAGCTCCGTGTGTTGCTACAGTGAATTGGTTGTCTTTGTTGTATTCGTAGCTACTCGAGCTTGATGACCGCGCGTCCCTGCAGCTTGCCGGCTGCCATGAGATCGAGGACGTGGCGGATCTCCTCCATCTTGTAGACGGTGACTGGGGGAGTGACCTTTTTGCGAGCGACAAAGTCGAGCGCCTCGACGATGTCTGCACGGGTGCCGACCAGCGAGCCCACGATATTGAGGCACTTGCTGACGATCAAGTGGGGCGGCAGCTTGAGCGAGACGTGCTCAGGGGGGAGGCCAATGCAGACCATCGTGCCGTGCTCGCGGATGAGGAAGATGGCGTCGTTGTAGGTCTTTTCGACAGGCGCCAGCACCAGCACGCCGTGGGCGCCGATGCGAGTGATTTCCTGCACTCTGGCTTTGACGTCCTCCTTGGTGAAGTCGATAAAGTGCTCCACCCCCAGGCTTCGCGACAGCTGTTCCTTGGAGCCAGCGTCGACGCCGATGACTCTCAGGCCCGCATTGACGGCGTACTGGATGGCCATCGTGCCCAGGCCTCCACCGCAGCCGGGGATCACGAGCCACTGTCCGGCGCGGAGACGTGATTTCTTGATTCCTTTGTAGACAGTGACGCCTCCACACAGGACAGGGCCCACCACCTCATCCGAGCACTGTTCAGGCACAGGAATAATATACGTCTGCTCGACCACCGCGTACTGAGCCCACGTTCCATCGCGCAGCTCGCCGTAGTAGCCTCTATCTTCGCAGGTGTTTGTCTCCTCGCACACAATCTCGCCGTCTGGGGTGAGGCACTTTTCACAGTGGAAGCAGGGGTTCGAGATCAGCGGCACGCCGACCTTCAATCCGATCTTGACCTTATCGGGGTCGACCTCTGAGCCCAGGCTGACGACTCGCCCGACTCCTTCGTGGCCAGGGACCTGGACATTGCTAGGAGGAATAAAGCCCCACTCGCCTAGCAGACACGACTGGTCCGAGTGGCAGACGCCAGTGTACTCGAGCCGGACCAAGACTTGGGTGGGGGACGGTTTGGGGACGGGATAGTCGTCGACCACCTTGACTTTGTACTTGGGGCCATGGTCGAAGCCTATGATGGCTTTCTGGATCGTAGGGATGGTCATAGGGCGCAGGTTAATGTGCAGAGCAGCGGGTGGACAAGACAAATATAGCCAAGCCAGGTGTGTCCATCGTGATGGAGGGCTATCAATTGATAGGACTCTCTAGCCGCCGCCAGCCATATTGGGACTAGAGGCGATAAAGATAGACACGCCGAATAGGAGAGGGAGAGCTATTGTTTACGACAGGATGACAACGCTATCAATTAGTCTATCGCTAAGACGTAAAGATCGTCTCAGGAACCAGTTGTGGGGGTAATCCGAGACAAATCTTCGGAGAAGCCGATGGCTGAAAAGAACGTGAGACAGATGTGAGCGGCTGGGATAAGACGGTGGGAGGTGTATCGACTAATTTAGATAAGCAGAAGAGAGATGGGAGGTCAGGGAGGTCAGGGAGGTCAGGGAGATTAAGGGGAGATTAAGGGGAGGTCAGGAAGATCAAGGGAAGGTAGAGGAAGGTAGAGGTAATAGACCAGGGCTGTATGGATAAGGGGAAAGACGTATAAGAGTTGGGTCAGGCGCTGCGATCAGGTTCATTAGGGATGTATCTGTATGTTTTTCTGGGAATTCTGTTGACTTCAAAGTCAGAGATGCCACGAAAGTCTTGAGCAGTCATGGGTTCTAAGTAGTGGGTTCTTACACTTTAATGGCGTCGCTTGTGAGAGAGTCAAACAACCATTCGTCTCTACTACGGCAGCTTTGCGCGTGTCGATTGGTGACTGCTGTCAAATCGGACACGATGGCCTTGCATCTAGCGACAAAGCCTGCGATGTTTCTCCTGGGAGGATGCTGCTCTCATGTACCTATGAGCATCTTGGTTCATATAGTTCTTTGCCAATAACCGCCCCAGTTGGAGTTTCAGTGTCTCCAAGCCTCCACGTTTACTCTCACCGTGCAAGTTCTTTCGTGCTACTCAATGATAAATTCGTCCAAAGCTTTCAGCTCGAGGTCTTTTATGGTCTTTTTTGCCGTTCCGTCTCGGATACATATCCCATGTAGTTCATTTGTCACTGCTTCCTGATCCGCAAGACTGCAGCTTGTTAATCCACATTCAAACGCTCCTAACTTATCAGATAACTATTACTGACGTTGCGAAGAAAGAATTGTAAATAATCAAGGAACCTCTCAGCTATACAAGCAAACTTCTCGAACCATGTTCTCAAATGTTTCGATCTAGCCTGACTTTTCACTGGAACTCGTCTTGATCCATCTGTCTCTCTTGGTCTACCAGCAGAGCTCGTAACTTCAGTTTCCGTTCGAAGCTGCAAACCATTTCTTTACATCAAACGCTAAAATGAATTCACCCTTGCATCGTATTCACTGTCTTTTTGCAAGTTGAGATCGTGTTAAGGGCAACAGACCATCTACGATCAACTACGATGACCCCTCGCATCATCACAAGATAATCCATCTAGTCGTATTATCGTAACTGCTATCGAGACTCTTCTGTATGATACTTATCACATTAACTCGCATCACATTAACTCCCTCTCTATCTTCTGGCTCAGTACCAAAGTCCAACTCTACCGCTACAGCTGTCCATCGTTCACTTGTGTCTCGACTGCCAGCTGCTCTTCGCCAAAAGAGCCAAGGGCAGGGTGCACTAGCGGTGACTTTCTGACTCGACACAGTCATGATCCACTTTATCTGGATCTGACATGTCGGGCACGCCGACCGATTGTTTAGAAGCACGCTCGAGCTTTGGAACTAGCGCGGTATCCAATTTGGAGCTAGCTCAGATAATCGTCTTCGTCATAGTCCTCACTGTACGGACCCAGCTTTTCCGTGAGCTGCCAGGCGCCGTCTTCAGCAAGTGAATACGATGGACGCAAATACGACTTTAATATCACAGCATCATTTCTCATTTAGCTATAGCTTGGAGCCAAGGTTGACGTGAACGGCTTTGACCTGGGTGTAGTTGGAGAGCCCGTAAGATCCAAGTTCCCGGCCAAATCCAGACTGCTTGTATCCACCAAACGGGACTCTGAAATCTTCGTCATTGGATGAGTTGATCCAAACCTGTCCGGCCTCGAGACGCGCAGACACTTTATGGGCCCTGGCCACGTCCTGGGTGAAAATCGCAGCAGCAAGACCGTAGGGCGTGTTGTTTGCGCGCTCAATCGCCTCCTCCATCGTGGAAAACTTGGAGATGCAGACAACCGGGCCAAAAATCTCGTCCTTGGCTATGACCATATCATCCGTCACGTCGGCAAAGATGGTGGGCTCGATGAAGTAGCCTTTTGTGCCGATTCGCTTACCACCGCTGACTACGCGAGCGCCAGCCTGTTTGCCGAGCTCGATGTATTTGAGGATCTTGTCGAACTGCGCCTTGGACACCTGGGGACCCTGGAACGATGCTGGGTCGTAGACGTCGCCGACGACCGAGGCTTCCTTGGCGTGGGCGGCAAACCTGGCAATGTAGTCCTCGTAGATGGACTCGTGGACGAGGATGCGGGACGTGGCCGAGCAGACCTGGCCATTGTTGATCATGATGCCAAAGTGGCCCCATTTCGCGGCTTGGTCGAGATCCGCGTCGTCGCAGACAATCAGCGGCGACTTTCCTCCACATTCCATCGACACCTGCTTGAGCGACTTGGCTGCTGACTCCATGACCTTGACGCCAGTGGCAGTAGACCCCGTGAACGCAATCTTGTCGATCAGAGGATGGCTCGACAGTGGCCCTCCGACATCGGCGCCATAGCCGTTGATGATGTTGACCACGCCCGCAGGGAGCTGGGCCTCCTGGAGGATCTTGCCCAGAAGCAGCGCCGTGAGAGGGGTGATTTCCGAGGGCTTGAGAACCACCGTGTTGCCTGCAGCAATGGCTGGTGCGATCTTCCACACGCACATGCACAGGGGATAGTTCCAAGGGATGATCTGGCCGCACACGCCGATGGGCTCGTGCAAAGTGTAAGCCAGCTTGTCGGGATTGGTCTCGATGGTCGTTCCAAAGATCTTATCGGCCCATCCCGCGTAATATCGAAAGATGATGCCTGCCTGGGCGATGTCGTAGCGGCAGTTCTGCTCCACAGGCTTGCCAGAGTCCCACGCCTCCACAAAACACAGCAGGTCGGCGTGTTTGTCAATCAGCTCGGCAATCTTGTAAAGATACGCTCCGCGGTCGGTTCCAGACACCAGGCGCCAGCTGGCAAAGGCCTTTTTGGCTGCCTTGACCGCCTTGTCGACGTCCTGCTCGTCTCCGGCGTAGACGTCGATGATAGGCTGCTCGTCACTAGCGTCAGCTTCGCTCCCCAGCCGTGAGCCTTACCTAGGGTTGATGGTCGTGAGCTTCTTTCCCCCTGCCGAAGGAACAAACTCTCCATCTATAAATAGCCCAATTGGCTGCTCGTAGGATGTGCCATTAGGAATAGTCAAAGTTTGAAACATTTTCAGATAAACGCAAGCTCCAAGATGCTCTAGAATGCCCGGCGCAGTCGTTCTTTAGTGATTTTTGAGCAGTGCCTGGTCGGGCCTAGCGATGTAACATTGGGACGAGCGCTTAGGTCATCACCCCCGGCTGGTACAAACCAAGTGGATCAGGCTGATAAGCGACAAATCATGACTATCAAGGATGATAAGCGGACACGCCGACTCAGTATCAGCCCTGGGTATGTGTATTTAGTCGGAAATAATTCCCAATCGGGTTTAGTCATCACTCGGGCCTTAGCCGTCTGTGCTGCGAAGGGCCCGTTGGCGCTTTCTTTGGCAAAGGCCTGATAAAGTCTTTGATCCACTGGCACGCGCAGCCACAGGCCCCAGCGCCCGTGCCGCTGCAGCGCACCAGGCAGAGACAAATCGCGGCGCTCAGTAACGGCCCGCGCTTAAGATAAGCAACCGGGCCAGAATGAGTCGCTGTGCGGTTGCATTTTGGCCCGACGCAGCGGAAAGGACGACATCGAGTAACAATGCTAGATAGGTCAAAGATCTGGCATATATAGACATACCGGCGTTCCACCGCTGGTTGGAAATCATGGATTCACCGTCTCTGGAACACGCCTCCAAGGCCGGCATCGACGAAGGCCAGCTCGAGCAGATCGGATACAAGCAGGAGTTGAAGCGGTCCTTTGGACTGCTCTCGATGATTGGCTTTTGTTTTGCCATTCTGTCGTGCTGGACTGCTCTCGGATCCAGTTTCGAGGTCGCCTTCACCAACGGCGGACCGGTCGCCCTGTTTTGGGGATGGGTCGGTGTCTGTATACTATCCTTGTTTGTGGCCGTTTCAATGGGCGACATCTGCTCGGCCTACCCTGTCGCTGGCGGCCAGTACTCGTGGGTCCTGCTCATGTGCCAAAACACCTGGTACGGCCGCGGGCTGTCGTACATCTGCGGGTGGATCCAGCTCGCAGGTCTCGTCTGCATGGGCTCCACTGCCCTGTTCCAGGTCGGAAACATGATCATGGGCATTGGTGTCCTCTTCACCGCTGACGAGTCCTTCGTCGTCAAACCCTACCAGGTCATCCTCATCTGCTGGCTCTGCGCCTTGATCTGTCTGTTTGTCAACCTCTTTGGCAACAAAATCCTGCCGTACATCAACGACTTTGCGCTCTGGTGGTCCATCTGTGGCTTTATCATCTGCACGGTGACCATCCTGGCTTGTGCCGCCCCCAACTTCGCCTCCCGATCGTTTGTCTTCACCGAGTACACAAACTACGGCGGCTGGTCGGCGCGAGGCATGGTCATTATCTTGGGAATCTTGAACTCAGCCTATGGCATGATCACCTACGACTCTCCAGCGCACATGTCGGAGGAGCTCCAGAATGCGTCGCGGGACGCTCCTCGAGCCATCGTGCTCTCCGTCATCATTGGCGCCGTCACCGGTCTTGGGTTCATTCTTGCCTGTCTCTATGTCATCAGCGACCTCGACGCTGTGTCTGATACCCCTACCGGCTCGCCTCTGCTGGAGATCTTCTACCAGGCCACCTCCAACAAGGCTGGCGCCACGTGTCTGCTCATCATCATCCTGGTGTGCCAGTGCCTCGCCTGCAACGCTCTGCTGTCGGAAGGATCCAGATCCGTCTACGCCTTTGCTCGCGACGGCGGCTTTGCCCGGTTCATGAACCCGTACCTCGCCACCGTCGACAAGCGGCTCGAGGTGCCAGTGTGGGGCCTGCTCCTGGTGTGCTTTATCCAGTGCGGCTTCTTGGCCATCTACTTTGGATCGTCCGCGGCCTTTGACACCGTCTTGTCCTACGCTTCGACCGGTCTCTACATCTCCTACTTCATCCCCATCTTTGTCGCCTGCTGGCGGAGAAAACACATGATCCCGGGATTCTACTCCCTCCATGGGATGATCGGAATGAAGATGGCGCTGGTGGTCAACATCATCGCGTCCGTCTATCTCCTCTTCTGCTCCATCATGTTCTTCTTCCCGTCATACATGCCCGTCGACGGCACAAACATGAACTACGCCTGCGTGGCGTTCGGCATCACCGGCATCTTTGGCGTCTCGTGCTGGTTCCTCGGCGCAAAGAGCGACTACGTTCGCCACGAACACCTTCTGGGAGACATCCAGGACCTCGACGACCGGCTGGAAGGGCTCGAAGTCATTGACTCGAGCTCGCCAGAGAAGGAGACTCACAAGGAATAGGTTTAGGTTAATGATACATTATTAGGCGACTATTCGCACAGCACCGCACTCGATCTCACTCTGTATACACGCGACTATTCGTACAAGCACCGCACTCGATCTCACTCTGGTTCACAATGGTACATACAACTACGTTGGTTCTCCATCTATGTCACCCTTCACTATTGTACACGTGCCAGATCGCAGTCCTAAGCCTCGGGGTCCGCGAGATCGAAAAAGACATTATTCAACACATCCGCCTGCTCGATATCCTGCTTAAACAAAAAAGACGACGCCGAAGGGCTAGCCTGGGCGATCAGATCGTCGTAGTAATTATTGTGCGCCTCGGTGAACATGCTAATCACCGAGTCGAGGTTTTCGGGCCCTCCGCCGTTGATCGCAATGGTCGGGTTGAACGGGTTGGTATCAGCGGCAAGGCCGGTCTTATCATCGAGCAGGATCTCCTGCGACGACTCGAGCGATTTGTCCCCTGAGCCTATGACGCGGTCATAGTAGTGGTTCAGGCCTTCGATGGCACGTTCCACAATCCGCAGACACGCCTCCGCAGGCGCAAACTTGAGCTTGAACCGGTCCAGGAGGGCCTGCGAGAGCTTTAGGTTGTTGATCAGCTCGGTCATCTCAAAGTACCGCACGGTCCAGTTCGGCTGGGTCGTGATAAAGATCAAGGCCAGGGTCGACGTGAAGACGGCGAGCAGATTGAGCCAGTTGAACGACAGACTCTGCTGGCCAGCCATGACGGTGAACTGCTGGAGCGCCATCGCAGCGCCGTCGGCCATCAGCTGCAGATTCTCAACCGGCGGGCTGGGACAGAGCGGCGACGGCCGGAAGAGCATCACCACGAGGTTGTAGTAGTTGAGGTCGAACCAGGTCGTGGTGAGGTGGGGGACAAACGAAACACGCGACTTGTTTAGAGGAAACGGCATCGTCCGCCGCCAGCTGATGAGCTGGTGGTGGAAGTCGTTCAAGATCTGCTGAGCCTGGTCGAGGTCGCCCGAGCGCCGGGCTCCGTAGACTTGCTCGAGGATGTTGCCGGCGATGGAGCGTAGCTTGAGAATGTGGATAGTGACGGAGAGGTGGGTGTGGTCCTCGTGGGCAATCCCATCGGGATTCTGGCACACTTCGGACGCAGAAAAGGTCGGGATGTCGACGTCATGGTCTCTGATCGCCATGGGCCGGCCCAGCGTGGTGGACACAACCCGGTCCATCATGTACAGGCACCAGAAGATCCGTTTGCGGTGCTCCTGGTTGGGGCAGTCGAAATCCTGGAGCGAGCGCGCGGTGTGGAGACCCATGCCAATGGCCAGTCTGGCAGCGAGCCCCACCAGGTACCAGGTGTCGGGGCCGAGCCGGTTGAAAAAGGAGTACGAGACCAAGAGTAAAAGGGCTTCTAGAGCGGCCAGATTGCCATGCGTAAGCACACTGTCAAAGTACGTCATTGCGGTGGACCAAAAAGCCACCGCTTCGTCCTCGTTGGATATGGTGATCGAGGCCATGGAAGTGGAGCCGATGGCCAGGACCATGTTGAACTGGAACATCCACACAGAGTTGGACAGGAGCTTGGATCCAAGATCGTCCGGGGGACTATCCAAGCCGGTCGAGTAGACGAGATCAAAGTTGCGTTGAAAAATATCTCGCTGGATAAACGGATACAAGGTGTGCGAGTGTCGCCAGTAGAAAAGAGCCAGCTCTCGAGCCCGAGATTCTTCCGGCAAGATGACTTTCTCACCCTGGGAATTGGTGATGCACCAGTTTTGGGTCTTGTGCACCTTGCCTACCATGATTTCCCCCTCAACGTTCTGGTTCCTTTTGGTGTCGCCCTGGCACAGCACATTCTGGGTCAGTCTGGCAAAAGAAACACCTGAGCCAGGGCCAAGGTAGTTGCCTTCAGCACTGGCATTCAGCGAAAGCAGTCCAAAGTCCTGGGTTAGCTTGTCAGATTCATTTTCCTCGCTGGTTCGCTCCTCTACACTGTCTTCGCGCGGGCTTGGTCGGCTTTGCACATCCCGCAGTTGCCGTTCAAGCTTCACGATCCGGGCCTCGAGTCCTCTCACGTAGCTGGCTAGTAAATACTCTGCTTTAGGGTGGACACTCACCTCACCGGATAAGATCCAAGACTTTCGCTGACGTAGACACATTTGAATTTGGCGTTGGCACAAGACGTACAGGTGGGAAGGAGCCGGTCACACTGGAGTGAGCTTGACTGCGGCAAGAACAGGATCCAACTTACCTTTTTCTTGCGCTTATGGCAGCGCTCACAGGCTTGCACGGTCCTCGGCTGAGGAGCATTAGACATACTCATTATTCCTGTTTGCGTACAGCCACTTTCTCATACAGTGCCGCAGTTTTCAGCTTGCCTGCAAGAAGAAAGGTGCGTGCAGAGATTAAAAGCAAGATAATGAGTGTAACGTTCCAGAGGCCGTATCACGGATACATTGGGAAACCGTCTCAACCAAGACACTGATTATATAATACACGATCTTTGTTGGTTAAGATCCGCGTGGGCTTGGGAGGGCGTGGTGGGATTCAATGAGACGAAGAGCACTGATGGATACTTGTTAAGTGATGGTTTTTGATGACCGTTCGGGCCTGACTCTTAACTAGCGCAGATTGAAGTCTGTGTGCTCAGCTCTTGAGTGGGTTACATCTAGAACAGTTTTGCCTATAATACCCTTCTTTTATGACGGCTCTGTATCGTCGACCTAGGTGGGCTGGCTCCAAGTATTGATCCACACCCATCATTGATCTGGCGCTTGTGCTGACTGGAAAAGAGTCAACGTTCCACATTCACCTTAGTTGATTCTAGTATTAACTCACCAGCATCAATAATGTTATGTGCCCACTCAATATCAATGGGACTATATGGGCATGCTCCTCTCTACTCCATCTCGACAACTTATCATCAAGCTGACACCATAAGTTACGTAGATTGGATACACAGCCAACCGCATAAAATATTTACATCTACTCTACATTTATCAGCAGAATTATATATCGCCTACAGTCCTTTATTGCATCCAGAATTTATCTGACTGTATTGACAAAATATGTAACGCTTCGCATGCACCCATCCTAACTCGAATTGCACAGTATTTTATGAACTCGTGCGTCAATAGAAATGTAATCTAGACCAAATAATTCTATCTACAATGCTTCACCCTATGACTACGCAAAGATTTCTGTTAATTTTATACTGTTGGTACATAGACTCCAAATCCATAGATCACCCTTAGCTACTCGCCTATTCCTTGTAGTAATCGGCGGTCCGGGCTTCGGCATCTGCCAGCAGACTATCCAGTTTCGCAGGGTTTCTGGGGATCAATTTGACCTTGAAATCGCGGGGAATGGCAACCAGAGCAGTCTTGAGGCTATTGTAATCGACATAGTCGGTATTAGGGGGCTCGTCCTCCGACGCCACGATCTTGTAGGTCGAAATGAGACGCACGAGGGCAGAGTAAAGGAGACGGATGGCAATGTACTGGCCCGAGCACGCTCTAGCACCGGCGCCAAATGAGTCGTGGCCGACGCCCATGATCTTCTTTTCATTCAATCCGTCAGGCTCCATCCAGCGGTCAGGGTTGAAGGTCTTTGCGTCAGGTCCAAAATGGTCGACGTCGTGATTGGCGGCTTGCGCGTTGATGAGAACCATGGTCTTTGCCGGAATCGTGGCTCCATTCCACTTGATGGGAGACACAGTCTTGCGAGGTAACGACATCGACGAGACGGTATAGTATCGGCCGGCCTCGCGGACGATGGCGCGGACGTAGGGGACGGTTTCCTCCTTGAAGCAGTCGAGCCAGGCATCAGAGATATCGGGGTAGTGGCGGAGGATGTCTTGGTAGGCTTTTTCTTGGAAGATCTGGCCTTCTTTGGTGGCCAGCGAGCCAATGCACGACGTCAGCGTTCCAGGGATGGTTTCGAAACCTCCAGAGACTAGAGACAAACAGATGGACGACACCTCAACGCCAGAGAGCTTGGTCTCCTCGTCCTTGAGAATGGCAGCCGAGATACAGGGTTTATCAGTGCCTTTCTTGATCATTCCGCGCACCTTCTCGAGGAGCAGATCCAAATAAGCATCGCGGCGGGCGCGGAGCTCCTTGGAACGTCGATTCTTCTCATTGTTTGGAACATAGCGCAAGATGGGCACGTAGTCTTGGTAGTTTTCGGAAGCCGAGCGCAACAAAGAGATAGCAGAGCCAACGTAAAGAATCTCTCGGAGCAACTTATCATACACGTCGTCCATTCGGATGCCATAGCACAAGGTCAAAGTCGTGTTGAGAGCATAGCGTTGGAGATAGGGACGGATGTTAAGTTCCACCGTGCCTGCCTTGGAGTCCCTGGTAAGGTCGCGGATAATGCAATACGATTCAAGATCAAACATGGGGTAATAGTTCTTGAGAGCAGCACGGCCTAGCGCTTGACCTGCGGCCACTCGCTTGTTCTTACAGCTCTGGTCCCAAGGAGACGAGCCGATTGTGAAACCTTTGGTGGAACTAATGACGCCGTGGAACGTATACAACTTGGGACGGTCAATCAGAGCGTTCTGGTTCCCCACCAAGAACTTTCGCACGTCATCAAACGAGTTCACCACCACGGCTCGAGTGTTTCCCAACCGGATCTGGAACACCGACCAGTTGTACTTGCGCCACCATTTCTCACACACGGTAGCATGGTCGTCGCCGAGAAGAAAGAGATGGCCAAAGATCGGAACCGCGCCCGGGACCTCTGGGATTCCTTTGATGAAGGGGATGTCGGTATGGTAGAGCCATTGATAAAGGACCACCGAGCCCATTATGAAGAGCCCCAGCCATATGGTTTGTGCATGTGCATTATAGAAAGTCTCTGCTGCCTCAAGAGTCACTGCCATGGTTATACTGGATCAGACACGCCAAGCAGCGTTGATTTATATATATCTTGATAGCGGACCTGCCGCTGATAGCGCTCCCACCGAAGTCACGTGAGAGATTATAGTATCCATCGGATCAGGGCCACTCGATGGTTGAATAGAAAGGGGATAGCAATGGCGAAAGGTGGTTCCAAAAGGGGGACGTAGCAGAGAAAAGGGTGACGAGGCTATTTGGTTCAACAGCATGTCTCGTAGAGCGTAGAACAGTATCATATTTGAGGCCTTGATCTGGGTCACTGTTATCGTGGCGGCCGGTTATGGCCTTATTTCCCGAAAGGGCAACCTCATAGAAGGATCGCCTTCGCGTATTGTCCATTCTAATCTCCTGTCGGCCAGTCGGACCTAGCGAAAGTGTCAATGACCAAGTGGGGAACAAGGGCCAATAGGAGATAGCTAGATAGGACCGATGCAATTGATACGAATCTATTAGACGAGTGCTTCACGTAATCGGAGCCAACAAAGAAACCAAGATGTCTAATTGGAGCTCAGGTGGAGATAAGTGGTTGTTTGCGGTGCACAGAAGGGCCAAACACAGGAAGTGGACACACACAGTGGTCGGCCACACTGATGATGGAACAATTGCCTCTCCCACTCTCGCCTCTCCCACTCTCGCCTCGGCAAATGAATCCACTTTATATGGACATAACCCGCCCTAGTAGACAGAAGACCCACCTCCACCAGGCACCATCGACTGTTCCACAGCCACCGCCGGATCAATGGAATGGGAGCTCATATCCATGCATCAATTACAAAGGTGCACAGTCTACCTTTCTACCAGTCCTGCCATACTATAAGCATAGCTGTGGCAACCTACTTTTCTTGAAAGGATTTCTCGCTCGACATAGATCTGCATCCAAGAACGGCGCACCATCCATCAATAGCCCAAAGCAGCTCTTCAACACAAATCCTGCGGTGTCCAGCAAGAGAGATGCCTTTTGAAGCTCCTGGGTGCGTTGCTAACTGTGACCATCCATTCTAGACAACCCAGGCGACTGACAAATTGGAACCGGTGACGGTGGTTGCCGCTACACTACTCTCCTAAGCGCTTGACCCCGTCAGGGAAATTTTTAATCCGGCCTATTCACCACCCTTCCTGGCTGCTATGGAGATGGAGACTCATCCTAGAATAGCCATTGAAGGTGACATCGATTACGAGAGTCTCCCGGCCAATTCGTCGTTTGGGGCGAACCTCTTGGCCGGTGCCTTTGCCGGAATAATGGTACGTCGCTTGTTTGGCTGGCTGGCGCATTGGCGGCCGTTTCTGCTGGTCTGGCACTCGTCTAACTGTGTAGGAACATACTGTCATGTATCCTGTTGATGCTATCAAGGTAAGCTTTTTTCTTTTCGTGGGCGTCGTCATCCAGGTGCCGTTCCTGGCGCTTGAATCGTTTGGCTGGTGGTGCTTGCAAGCAGGCCATGTGGCTCATCTTTTGGTTCTTGCAGGTGCTCTTGTGGCTGCGCGTGGTATTCTTTTACTCTCACTGTCTCTTGACGAGCGTCTATGCTGGGTTCCTGAACCGGGTGTTTTCCGGGCTCCAGCGCAGTGTAGGGCTCTTGTGGCTAACTCCAGACACGAATGCAAGTCGTCGAAGGCTCGGCCACGCTGTACAGCGGGATTGCCAACGCAGTCACCAAGATCTCGGCCACTGAAGGCATCAGGACTCTGTGGAGAGGCATCTCGTCCGTGGTCCTGGGCGCTGGACCGGCTCATGCCATCTATTTCGGGGTCTACGAGCTTGCCAAGGACCAGCTGGGTGCGCTCAAGCTGTTCTCGTCGTCGATGGACTCCAAAGACTACCACCCCATCGCCATTGCGTTTGCGGGTGCCTGTGCCACGATCTCGAGCGACGCCATCATGAATCCGTTTGACGTCGTCAAGCAGCGTATGCAGCTCTCGCACTCGTCCTACCGCTCGATCCTCCAGTGCGCGACGTCCGTGTACCGGCGGGAGGGCCTGTCAGCCTTCTACATCTCCTATCCGACGACCTTGACGATGACCGTCCCGTTCACTGCCATCAACTTCTCTGTATATGAGGCCATGCAGCGGCTGCTTAATCCGTCGGGGCGATATGATCCCTTGGTCCATTGCGTCAGTGGCGGAATTAGCGGAGCGGTGGGCGCTGCGGCCACCAACCCTCTAGACGTTATCAAAACCCTCCTTCAGACCCGGGGATCGTCCTCGGACCAGGAAATCCGATCTGCCCGGGGCATTATAGACAGCTGTCGGCTCATCTTTGCCCGCGAGGGCATGCGGGGCTTTTTGCGGGGAATCCAGCCGCGAATTATCGCCAGCATGCCGTCCACTGCCATCAGCTGGACCGCGTACGAGATGGCAAAGTTCTATCTCCGCCCGTCCCCTCCTTAGTGATCGGATGACTGGCTCTGTCGTTCCGAGGAATGTAAAATATCAGCTCTACGCTTGTGATGTGTTATGATAATGATGACTTGAGAACCACGTGTGTAATGAATACAGAGCATGCGAGTTACAGGGACGCTAGTTTTTACACTTTTTTTAGCTCTATGACATGCCCTATCTTATAGCTCGATATTGTACTCCCACCGTCCCTCGAGATGGCCTCTCACGGCATCCTCCAACAACATCTGTCTCCGGTTATTGACGTAGGTCGTCGCGTCGAGCATCTGGATCTTGCTCTTGGCCAGCTCCGCCACCGGCTTCTCAAACAGCTCCGACAGCCGCTCGCACGCGAGCTCGAGATCCTGCTGGTTGTCCTCAAACAGATGCGTTTGGTTCGTCTTGGCCAGATAGTAGGCAAACGCGTACGTCCACTTTAGCGTCGCGCGGCAGAGCTGGAGCGCCTTGGACGACGTGGCCAGGTACTGCACCTCGATCCACGACATGGACGACTGGGCCTGGAGAGCAGCCATTTTGCGCTGGGTCTTGAGAGCCAGCGTCTTGTCGAGCCGGGCGGATTGCTCGTGGTTGGCGTAGCGGTTGTAGTAGTGCAGGTACCGTTCCAGCGATTCCCGTGACTTGGCCTGGCTGCTGCGAGCCTCGATGCCCGACTTTTCATTGTAGCGCGAGCAGTTGTACCAGCTTGTGCCATGCTCGCTCCACAGCCCGGAACAGACCCAGCAGAACTCGTAGTTGCACTTGCGGCACGTCATGTGGTTGCATCCCCCGTTCTTTTCGATCGTGGCGTGGCACCGCGGGCACTCTTTGGTGTTTGCAGAGATCCAGTTTGACGTTTCCGAGTCGTCGGCACACTTTTTGAGCCACTTGCGCACCAGGACACAGAGGCACGGGAGATGGTCAGAGTTGAGGCAGGCAAAGCAAAACGTCATGCCGCAGTCGCACGACACCGACGGCACAAAGTGGTTGTAGTCCTGGCTCACCCCCAGCGCATGGATGACATTTTCGCAGCCGGGTGCCGGGCACCACTTGAAGTTCTTCTGGTCTTGGACAAAGCGGGAGATGAGGAGATAATGGTATTTCTGGTAACTTGCAGGAGGAACTAGTTTCTTGATCAGGGCGCGCTCGACGGCCACCTGGCAGCCGGCGTTAGGACATCGCACGTAGGGCTCGCCGTCGTTGATTTTGTCTTGGACGTAGTAGGTCCAGCAGTCGAGGCAAAAGTAGTGCTGACATTGCAGAGCGAAATATTGCTCAGCAGGACCACAGCAGATCCCGCAGACAAAGTCGGCCGGCGCAGGCTTGATCTCTGGTGGCAGAGCGTCCTCGACGATGCCAACTTTTGCCAGCGTCCCGCTCGAATCATCCATGTAATCCTCCAGCATCTTGTCTTGGTTCCATCTGTAGTAGCACAGCAGCAGCTCGCAGTCGTCCTCCCCCAGCCCTAGGACGACCTGGGCCTGGCTGATCTTGTCGTTTCGTATGTGTTCCAGCGTCGCTGGACTGAGGCACTGGTACTCGACTTCGTATATTTTCAGATTGCTGGACGGCTTGCTGTCGATAATCAGATCGGCCTCGTCATCGTCAGCCCCCAAGATATCGCTCAGGCTATCGTCGTAGTCTGAATCGGAAAGAAAGATGTCGTCATCGGACATAGTGGACCTTTCCTGCTCAACCCACACTTGTTGCAGATCAAGAGACCCGTTTTCAGTCCCTCGTGGCGTTTGCAAGCTTGTCCCGTCCTCTCAAAGGCCCAGGGTGTTTAGGAGGTGATTGTCAAAGAGTCCCGTGACAGCGCTGGGTTGCCTAGTAACTCGGCGCTGGCTCTGGTCCTAAACGTCAGTGGCACTTGAAACAACGCTCAGGACCACGCCAAAGAGAACGAGTCAAGGGTATCTGGACCAAGGCATGTAACATCTAGGACCACATTAGGACCACATTAGGATCACGTAGTACTGGAGGCCCTCTTGGTCCTTGTGCGAAAGCTACGGAACTCGGCTACAAGTCTACAACGAGGATCCATTAAACTGCCGCTGCTATCTCGTACATGGTGCCAGGATTATCTATAGACGCATTAGAGGTACTGTAATTGGTCGACGTGGTGGCGGTGGACGCGTCGAAGCTCTGAGATAAACGACTCGCCCCAGTATTGGGCCGTGTATTTGGACACGTATTGATAAAGCTTTTTGTGGTTCTTGGCCTTGAGCTCGGGCGACATGATCATGGCTTCGTGGATGGCGTTGGCGACCTCCTCGGTGTTCCAAGGGTTGACGATGATGCTGCCGTTGAGAGACTGGGCAGCGCCCGTGAATTCAGACAGGATCAGCGAGCCGTGTCGATGTTGCTGGCATGCCACGTACTCGTAGCTCACCAGGTTCATGCCGTCCCGGGTCGAAGTGACAATGCAGGCATCGGCCACCGAGTACAAGGCGATCAGTTCATGGAACGATACCGAGCGATGTAGAAAGTGGATTGGCATGAACTCGACGGTGCCAAATTTGCCATTGATCCGTCCCACCAGCTCGTTCACCACCGCCCGAAGATTCTGGTACTCTTCCACGTCCTGCCTGGACGGCACGGCAACCTGAACGAGGACAATCTTGCCAATCCATTCTGGGTGCTCGGTAAGGAAGATCTCGAACGCATGGAGTTTCTGCGGAACGCCCTTGATGTAATCCAGCCGATCGACTCCCACCATGATTGAAACCCCCTTGAACCGCTGAGCAAGGACTTCGTACCGGTCCTTGACCTGATCAGTAGCCAAACCGCGGGCGAACTTTTCAGTGTCGATGCCAATGGGGAACGCGCCCACAGTGACCAAGCGCTCATTAAACGAGACCCCATTGGGGTACGTCTTGCAGTCGAGGATCCTCGAACACGACGAGAGGAAATGGCGGGCGTAGTCATAGGTGTGGAATCCTATCAGATCGCAGCTGAGCACGCCCTCCAAGATCTGTCGTCTCACGGGCAAGATCCGGTAAATCTCACTGCTGGGAAAAGGAGTATGCAGAAAGAAGCCCACTGCAAATTTCTTGTCGGGTATGAGCTGTCGTAGCAGCTGAGGGAGGAGCATTAGATGGTAATCATGGACCCAGACGACATCGTCATCTTCCAGCCGGTCTCGAACTGCCTCTGCAAACAGAAAATTCGCATCCTTATAAGCCTCCCACGCATTCTCGTCAAAGTTCATCTCCCCTGGATGGTAATGAAAGAGCGGCCAGAGGATCGAGTTGGAGAAGCCATTGTAGTGCAGATCCGCCAGGGTGTCGGGAAGAAAGACTGGAACACACTTGAAGTTGGAGTGCAGATCCTTCTGCACCTTGTCCCGGTTCTCCTCTGGCACTTCTAGGCCAGGCCATCCATACCATTCAAACCCGCTGTGCTCTGTCACGCCCGAAAGGGCCGACACCAGCCCTCCTGAAGACATCTTGTACTCGAAGCCGCCGTCCTTGTCCTTGTTCCGGACAAACGTCACCGGCAGGCGGTTCGACACGACCATAATCTTACCCATGATGTGATGGCAGTGGGGGAATCAGTGTAACGGTCGTCGTCGGAAAGCTGGAGATCAAGATCAGTCGTTGGTCCAGACCGTTACGTCAGTGAGACGGTGGAACTGGCATAAACTTGTTGGTTTGGTACTAAAGGGTTTACTTACAAAGGTGAACTTCTGTTAGTGGATCTAATTGGTCGTGCTGGCTGGTTCTGCTGGCTCCCGCTAATTGTGTCTTTGTACTGCTACCTCGGAGATGCTCTTCAAGATGAACAAAATGGCCTCCCCAGGGCGTTTACAGAGAGGCGTTGTGTGTAATGCATTATTTAGTCTTGGTCGTTTCTCGAGTCATGATACTCGAGGCAATTGAATGCTTGAATGGCTTGAATGGCTTGAATGTCAAGAGATCAGGCGAAAGAGAAGTAAATCGCAGCTGAAGCAGTTAGAGAGCAGTCAGGGGAAATGACAGATTTCTTCAGCAGAGATGAGTAGATAAAGAGCATGGAAGAGTGAGCATGGAAGAGTCTTGAGTTGAGGCCGCCATTGTACTGTACAAGAGCAAAACTTAAAAGGTACTAGGTCAAGGCGCACACTGACCAGCAGCACACCTTGATGCCAACTGATGCCATGTCGAAAACCACGATCGATCTGTGTCATAAGAGTACGAGCCATCGAATCCATATGATGTCATAAATTCCACAATAAACCACCAAATCCAGCTCAGATCTCGGCAATGACTTTATCAGCGGCCGAAACGTTGATCGAGGTGTTGTCAGGCTCGACAAACTCCTTCTTGACCTGTCCATCGCGCAGGTAGAGAGCGTAGCGCTTGCTGCGGAGGTTGCCAAAGATCTTGGTGGCATCGAACCCCAGATCGACTGCCTTGGTGAAGGCTCCTGTAGGGTCGGCGAGGTAATGGAACTTGACGCCGGTCGAAGGAGAGGGCTGGCCTAGAGACTGGCCCCACGCTCGCATGACAAACGGGTCGTTGACCGCAACGATGTAGATATCATTGATTCCTTTCGAGCCAAACGCCTCTGCGTCCCGGATGTATCCAGGGATGTGTGTCGCAGTGCATCCTGGAGAAAAGGCCCCGGGAACGCCAATGACCAGAGTGGAGCCCTCGCCAGTTAGGTCGTGGAGGTCGACGTCATTGCCTGGGCTTCCGTCTTTTAGAATCGTCGACGGCAATTGCTCCCCGACCGAGATGTTGCGGGCAAAGGGAACAAACGAGACTCTAGTTCCGTGTCTGAGACCGGTGCTAACAGGACGAGCGATCGAGCGAAGCATGATGATAACGTTACCAAGGATGGGGAAGGCGTCAAAGGTGGTGGGCCTGCCTTTCTAATCGTATCGCCCTTGCTACCAGGACCGGGTCGTGTACAACCGAACAGCGGCCCTGTAACGATTGATCGCCCTCATGATAATCCAGAACCGAGCGGGTCACCTCCTAGGATGATTGATCCAGTCTATGCCGAAGTGAGTATGGTACATGCTGGCTGGCGCTGACTCTTAGACCCTGGGGATGCTCCTTCTCGTGAGGAATCTCTCCTCGAGAGGAAATATCAAAGGACTAAGTGTTGATTTCACCGTGCTGAGTTTTTTTGGCGCCGTTTTTCAATTGGTATCATACTTTATCCGGCTCACGGTGCCAGTAGTTCAGCACCAGTACGCTTCTAGGTATCCCTTGGATCCTATCGACCCCCAGGTCTCGTGGGCTCGAGTCTTGCTCCTCCTCCTTCTCTGTGGCCTCTCGTACATTGTTCTCTGGCTCGTCTTTTTCAAGTACCAGTATCGATGGTCTGGCACCCAGGGCTTTAGCCTCTACGCCTTCTTCTGGATCTTGTTCCAGTTTGTCTCCCTATCTCTCCTGGCATGCTTTATCATCTTCTACGGCGGCTACAGCCGCCAATGGGGATACTACTCGCTAGTCTGGCTGGATTTCGCCCTGTTCATGAACTGGTTTGGCAGGTCAGACATGATCCTGCGGTTCCTGCCCCTCCTCGTCGTCAGGCTCGAGACCGGCCATCCTGCTCCTAAACGAAGTCTTTTCCTGCTCGTCCACCTCGTTAGCGCCTGCGTCACCTGCTTGTCTTTGTTCTCGGTTCCCTTATACGACCTAGGGCTCTGTCGGTTCCTTGGCCAGCTCCTTATTCTAGGCTGTTGCCTGGCCAGTCTTGCTATTTATAGATAACTCCCCAGACTGTCCTCGTCTGCTCTTTGCCCTCATCTCTTGCTCTCGCCGGCCTGTCTAATTGGCTCTGCATGGCAGCCTTTCTCTTTGGGCGCCTCTACATTCTTGCTGGCCGCCCTAATAGGGTGACATTAGAAAGGTCGTGACCATCCTCCCTGACGACACCAGTACTGCTACAAAAGACACCCTCGAGAGCTGTAAAAAGGCCCTAACGACAGCCCCCAAACCCAATAGACATAAAATCACCGATTCCCCCTTATTTATCCTGCAAACTGTAGCCCAGCGCGCTGTAGACGTAGGTTGCCATGGCCTGTCATGGTGCCAGTGTTCGCTCAAGCTTCCATTTTAGGGCGCCTTTAGTTCCATGCGGCGTTGTCAGAGCAACGCTGGCAGTGGGCAAACATCCTTGCCGACTTCACCACTGAACCCCCTGCTACAAGAATCGTTAGGCCTTGGACGAGGGCTTATGTCAATGCTGGACACTCCCCTCCAGGCTACATGGACTCAAGTACGACCAGGCCATACAACGCTGCTAACTGCCCAGGCCGACCGGGGCTTAGATCCTCGCCATAAACATCCATTGGTGGTGGGACCAAGTGAATCGTCTAGTTGGGCTTCCAGCATATCGAGCCAGAGCAGCCTTGAATCGATGGATCGGCTCTCGCACACGTGCGGAACCAACAAGAGTCTCAACTCTGATACGAGCCATTCGGGCTTGACCGGATCACCCACTGACCCTGATAAGGCTCCCTTCAGGCCGTCTGCTCCCGAAAAGGCCACCAGTCTATCGTTAAAAAACACAAACACCGTCTTAGCATTATCCAAAGGCATCCTGGCCTTGGACATCAACTCTCCCGAGCGTCTCCACCCCACCCCTCCCGCCATCGAACACTCGACCGATAACAGACCGTTCAAGCCTAATGGGTCTACGCAAAATTCATCTGCCCTCCTCATACGGAAGCCGTCTCACAAGGAACCCCTCCCCAAGCCTGAATCGACGTCTCTCGATACCAAGTCACAGGCTCAGCCTCCTCTTCACCCGCCCGCATCTACTCCCCTCCTGGGTCCTCCTGAACCCGAGAAACCCATCCAAAAGGCACCCAAGTCAGAGCCTGCAGCTGCGAACATCGATTCCACTCTTGCCGACGGCGATGTAATTGACGAGTCTCAGGCACGGCCAAAATCCGCCCCCAACCTGCTGGGCAGACCCAAGCTGGAGACTCGAAGGCTAGCTACGAAACCTCTGGATGACGACCAGGTTCTAGTGGGCACCAAGGTCTCTGAAGGCCATGCCAACTACGTGATTGCCTACAACATGCTGACGGGGATCCGCATCTCAGTGTCGAGGTGCTGTGCCAAGATGGATCGACCGCTGACTGATGCTGACTTCTTGGCCTCGCATAAACTCACCTTCGACGTCACTGGGACGGAGCTGACGCCCTCGGCTCGCTACGACTTCAAGTTTAAGGATTATGCGCCCTGGGTCTTTCGTCATCTGCGGACCATGTTCCACCTCGACTCGGCCGACTACCTCATGTCGCTGACGTCCAAGTACATCGTGTCTGAGCTCGGGTCGCCGGGCAAGAGCGGCAGTTTTTTCTATTTTTCTCGCGATTACCGGTTTATCATCAAAACAATCCACCATTCGGAACACAAGGTGCTGCGGCGGATCCTCAAGGATTACTACCAGCACGTCAAGGACAACCCCAACACGTTGATTTCGCAGTTTTACGGGCTGCATCGAGTCAAGTTGCCGTATGGAAGGAAGATTCACTTCATTGTCATGAACAACCTGTTTCCTCCTCATCGAGACATTCATCAGACGTTTGATCTAAAGGGGTCGTTTTTAGGGCGGGAACTAAAGCCCAGTGGGGATATTAGCGGTGCAGCGGTGGTGTTTAAGGACGTCAACTGGATCCATCAAAATATGCGGTTGCATTTGGGTCCCAAGAAGAGGGAGCAGTTTCTGAAGCAGTTAAAGGCAGATATAGAACTCTTAGAGCGGTTGAATATTATGGATTATTCGCTTTTGGTGGGCATTCATGATGGAAGACGGGGGAACAGGGAAAACATCCGCCGCAGCACGTTGAGCATGTTTGAGCCCGAGGCCAATCTCTCCAAGCGCAGCGACGACCACGAAGCTGCCATCCTTGGCGGCCGCAGGCCAGAGAGCCGGTCAGAGCTGCTGCGGAAGCGGCTGTCGGCGACGTCGCCCATGTCGCTGACGTATCCAGACGAGGAGCTCATGATGGAAGGCAGTCAGCCCGGGTACCGGGACCGGCGACAGAATTTTGTGTTTTACGCAGAGGAAGGCGGGTACCGGGCGACGAACGAGCGCGACATGCCGCTCAACGAGATTTACTATCTGGGGGTGATTGACTGTTTGACATCATACACGATCGGCAAGCGTCTCGAGACGTTTGTCAAGAGCATTGGACATCGGAGGGCAGACGTGAGTGCGCTGCCGGCGCGAGAGTACGGGCAGAGGTTTCTTAGGTTCATTCAACAACGAGTGCTGGCAAGTGGAGGGCGGCTGGTGGAGGAGACGGATGAAGGTCATTTGTAGTTTATTTATTGCGATCTGGATGAACGTTGTAGCTGCAATGCGCGAAGGTGGTAAGAGGCGACGAGCACGAGTCTCGAATAGCCAGTCCTGGTACGTTCCAAAATTCAATAGAGACCACGAGGACATGTTAGATCTGCAACGCAAGTTACGGTAACGAGACGTCTTGGTGCGTTCAAAGTGCAACAGGAGCGACGAGCGCCATGTGAGAGTCTCGTCAAGAGCCAGTGTTGGTACGTTTCAAAATTCCCACAGAGGCCACGAGGACCATGGTAGATCCACCAACGTAAGCTACTCTACTAGACCTCTCAGTAAGCCCAGCAGAGGCACAATGACCACGTGAGATCCACATATGTTGCAGGTATTGCAGTATAGAGGCACTGGGCGCCCTCCTTTCTGTGTCCCAGGCGCTTCTCGACTTGTGACGGCAACTAAGAAAAAGCGATACAGCCTCTCACCTTGGATCTCATGCCGCCGAAATCAAAAGCGAATAAGAAGATTGATGGATCCGAAAAGGTTTGTAATGACAAAGCATCTGACTGACTCTAGCGTCTGCAAGCGGTTGTCTTGACTGACAGTTACAACTCGAGATTTCTTCCATTGACGCTGGAAAAGCCAAGGGTGAGTAAAGAGCGCACAAAGCAAGTCTGGCTCTGAGGCCATTGCAATGACCCTATTGCAGGGCACACAGACGTACAGAAAGGAGCTAACCGTCTAGTGTCTGCTGCCTCTAGCCAACACTCCTCTGATAGAATATACGCTAGAGTTCCTGGCCTTATCAGGAGTCACCGAGGTTTACGTTGTTTGCTGTGCTCATGCAGACCAGATCCAGGCGTATTTGGCCAATTCTCGATGGTCCTATCCCTCTGCTCCGTTCAAGATCGAGACGATTCTGTCTCCAGAGTCATTGTCGGTGGGTGATGCCATGCGAGACCTCGACACAAAAGGACTGTTGATTGATGATTTTATTCTGGTCAGTGGGGATATTGTTGCGAATCTGGATCTGTCGTCCATTCTAGAGACTCATAGACGGCGGAGGGAGAAGGACAAGAATGCGATTATGACCATGGTGCTCAAAGAGGCGTCACCGTTCCACCGAACACGGGCACGAACAGAGTACGGGGTGTTTGTGCTAGACGATTCAAGTGGCAAATGCGTGCATTACGAAGAGGTCCCCACGGACGGATCGCTGGATCATATCACTATCGAGCCTGATGTCTGGACTCAGTACGACACGCTGGGGGTTCGAAACGACCTGATTGACTGTCATTTGGATATTTGCACCGTCGACGTGCCCGCTCTCTTCACCGAAAACTTTGACTACGACCATATGCGCAAGGATTTTGTCCACGGGATCTTGACTTCAGAGCTGCTGGGTAAGACCATCTATGCTCATATTCAGCAGGATGGCTACGCTGCCCGAGTCCGGTCACTGCAGACCTACACGGCTGTCTCGAAGGATCTCCTTGGTCGATGGGCGTTCCCCATCGCTCCTGATGCCAATCTCCTTCCCTGCCAGACGTTTGCATACAGCCCTCATGATGTCTATCGGGAAGACCGGGTCGTTCTCGGCCACGGATGTAAAGTGGGGCCTGCGTCGGTGGTTGGAGCAGACACGACGATTGGGCAAGACTCGACTGTGACTCGAAGCGTCATTGGTCGCCGGTGTCGGATAGGCAAAGACGTCAAGATCAGCGACGCATACATCTGGGACGATGTCACCATCGAGGATGGAGCCACTGTCACCAACGCTGTCATTGCAGATGGAGCGGTCATTGCGAGAGGAGCGTCCGTCCAGCCAGGCGCGATTGTCTCGTTTAACGTCATTGTCGGCGCCAACCGGATCATTGAAGGAGATATGCGCCTGAGTCTGTTCAGAGACCCGTCAAAAGAGCCAAGCGAAGGGCCTTACGACCATGCGGTTGTGGGAGACGACGGAGTCGGCTACGTCTTTGAAGACGAGGCTGACAGCGATGACGAGTACGAGAGCATTGTGCATTCTTCAGGCCTGGTGTATTCACTTGAGGGCCTCAACATGTCGGACACGAGCCTCAGTTCTCCCTCAGAGCCGGCGTCGAGGGCGACGTCCCGAGACCGGGCCAAACGACGGTACTCAAAGACTCGACGCAACACCAAGACGGAGCGGGCGAGTGACGACGAAGAGGAGAAGGTGGACTTTCTTCGAGAAGCTCAGGCCTCGGTTTCTCGAGCCGTGGTGGAGAACCATGACGTCGACATCGCCGTGCTGGAGCTCAACACGCTGCGAATGGCCATGAACGTGTCCTACCACGACGTTCGCAAGGCCACAGCGGGCGCTCTGGTGCGGTTTGTCGGCCAGCTGGTGACTTCCCAGACGCTCTCTGCCAAGGCAGCCGTGAACAAGATCTTTGGCCGATGGGCCATCATTTTCAAGCGACAGGTGTTTGAACAGGCTGACGAGGTGGATCTGCTTTTTATTCTCCAGAGAGAAGCAGCCCGCTACGGCGACGAGGCGTCCAAGATTCTCCTCAGCATAGTGATGACGCTCTACGACACCGACATTGTGTCTGAGGAAGCCATCAACCAGTGGTGGGAGAGTCCCGAAGCCCACGACGAGTCGGTGGCTGTCAGCGGGCAGCTTATCCAGCGCTACGTTGACTGGCTGCGCGAGGCAGAGGAGGAAAGCGACGAGGAGTGATTGAAGTCATGTATATAGTGCCAAAGTGGGATGAAGCTACGAGTGACAGGGTAACAACGTATCTACGAAGGATGGCACATGCCAGCTTTCCAATCCAAGAAGTTCATAAGTTGTACATTTAGTTCTTACCGCCCAGTATTTGCAGCAGTTGTTCCTTTGTGGGTGCGTAGCGAGAATGGTTGCGGAGCCGGACGTCAAACTTGTAGAAAAAGTACGGCACTGGGACCAGGACGGTGGCCAGGAGCGCGACGAGAGTGCCAGCCCATTCGACGCCCAAGTTGTGGAACATCTGGGTGGAAAAGAGAGGGAAGGCGGCGGCAAAGGCCGATCGACAGAGGGTATTAGCGGCCATAGCGGACGCAGCATTAGTAAGGTAAATTTCAATCAAGTAAATCAGGGCAGTCATAAAGATTGAGACCAGCCCGCAGCCAGTGACGACGCCTGAGGCCGTAGGAGCCATCCAGTGGACATGTCTGGGGTAGTTTCCAGTCCAAGCAAACCAGAAGATTCCAATGGGGAAGACGATTCCACCAAAGATCAAAAAGAGCAGCCGTTTCTCGGGAGCAGGCAGCCCATGGGCCTTGGCAGAAGCCCTGACGACGACAGGCTCGTACAAAGCAAAGAGCAAGCATCCAATGAGGATGCCAATGAGGATGCCCAGGTAGGGCAGATAGCCGACACCGCCCACCATGCCGTATCCTTCGATAAACACAATGGGATAGGCCTCCAAGAACATGTAGAGGATGCCGTAGATGAGCGAGACGTAGAGAGACATAAAGAGAAGGATGGGCTCGAGGAAGAGCATTTTGACGGGACGGGAGAAATTTTTCATGATGAGCTCGTTGATGTCGAGCGTCTGGGCTTCTATTGGAGCATGGATGGCCCAGTTCTGAGTCCGCGCCCGCAGCGTATCAGCCTTGTTTTTGAGCACAATCGGGGCATACGTCTCCTCCCAGAAAAAGAGGTTGAGGACAAACGCAAGAGCCACAAAGATGCCGGGGAAGTAGTTGCACCAGCGCCATCCCAGACTCGTGTTCTCGGCAGTAAAGCCTCCCAGGATCGGAGCCAGCGTGGGACCAACAAACACCATCGACGTGAAGCCCACGAGCGCGTATCCTCTGATGTCGGACCGGAACACCTCGCTCACCAGGGCACCGACGATGACCAAGGGCGAAGCAGCAGCAAAGCCAGCAAAGAATCGACAAATCAGGATCGACTGGATGTCCTTAGACACGGCCGTTGCAAACAGGAAGATCATGTAGAGAAAGCCAGAGATGAGAATGGGAGGACGGCGGCCGACTTGCTCAGAGAGAGGAGCCCAGAAGGTGGGTCCAAACGCATAGCCAAGGACAAACAAACTGGTTCCAAGCGCGACTACGACCGTTCCAACGTGGTACTCGTGGGCGATGAGCAACGTTCCAGGCGCAAACATGGCGGACCCAAGCGTCGAGAGCAAACTGGTGTAGACGGCCAAGAACAGCATCTTGTACTGGCGCTTGCGGGACCAGTTGAGCGGATTGATGGGGTCGTCCGGGCTGGTAAAGTCTACCAGATACGGCTCTGGGGAGACGCGCGCAGGATAGGGCTTGCCCGCGCCCATCAGCGGGATATCTTCGCCCTGGAAGATCTCAGCGCCCGTACCGGACCTGATACGGGTGATTGTCCTGCCCAGGGCTCCAGAGTTGGACGGAATGGAACCTAGCGACTCGCGTTGGGTGTCGACCCGCGTTAGATCCATGTCCTGGGCGTCCAGATACGGATCTGGGTCCTCCTGGCCTAGTTCCAAGTCCTCCTCCTTCGATCGATATGATTGTCCGTTTTCATCGCTCGACGAGTTCGCATCGTCTACCATCACCGATAGTTGACAGAGCGGGTCTAAACAAGTTTTTAGCTGGGCGCGGTTGCGATGCCCCAACTTTTTATATGTTTGTTATTTCTGTCCGGACCAAGTCAGTCTCGTTCTCCGAAAGGGCCAAAAGCGGCGCCAGCTTTGACTTTCGTTCTTGGGCGACTCTTTGACGTCAGCCTCAGCCTTGAATCTCCGCCAAGGGCTCGGGGGACGGACTTAATCAAAGGGATTGGTTTTATAGTGGAACGAGTCTACACTTTATGCAATGGAACGATCTGCACGTTATACGGTCCTGCTCTAGCTAGTTCGACGATCTTCTGTGATTCACTAGCTTTTCCCAAATGCGTAGTTAAAGTCCCAGCGGTCGTTCCTGTGGAAACCAAGAGAAATCCGGTTCACTGGTCGTTCTCTTTTGGTCCTACTTATCCCCGTTTTGGCCTCGTGGGGCCGAACGTTTCTTCTCCTGGCAGGTGATCCCAACGAGTCCTGCTTATTCTTGTTTTAATCCTAGTCTGTGCAGTTTCTTCTTTTGCTAGCTACTATAGCGTGCGCTGCGGCAGGCTGCAGCGTTCATCGCCGTATAGTGAAACGTCCTGTTTCCCGGATGTTGCCTACTCCGAAAGCCATAACAGAGCGCCATTTTGTCTTTCTCTGTGCCACGCCAGACGATCTCAGGCTCGATAACCTACTTGCATAGCCATTAGAGTTACTTATTCCTGCCCTAGAAGTTTCTTACTTAATTCAGGTTCTTAAAAGAAACTCCAAACTCGCCTGCTCGCAGCTCCATGCCCTCAGCTCCCTCAGCAACCAACAATGACACCACTTATTTTGGCCCTTTACCAACTCTTAGTAATAGAACTGTGCCCACAATCGAACCTTCTGCGCGATACACCCGCTGCCACTCGGCCAAGAGCAAGATATGCGATCCTGTACCAAGGCCCTGCCTCCACCACTATCACCTCCACACATGTGACTGCCAAGATCCTTTCAGTATCGTCGTATCATCTAAACAGTCTTCTCCAGACAGCTTCTGTGGGCTGGATCCAACCTGCGCATCTCTTGCTGGCTGCGTGTCCAGCTCAAGTGCTGAAACCGGTGCTATTCACCACACTCTCAAACTGGATCGACCTCTGACAATAGCTCGACACTCCAATAAAAACAGTTGCCAGTCACGTGGTTGACAATCGTGGTAGCGGTCCAGTGCACCTGGCAACCGCCATCACGCTCGCCGCTGTGTAACGCTGTCCCTGCTCCCATTCTTAACAGCTTCTTCAATTGCGGAATTGGTTTCTGCGTGCCGAACTTCATCTAGACCGTTGTCTCTTTGTGCTAGGCCTGTCCTTTCTATTTGTCTGCTCTGATGCTCGAGCCGTCAGAAAGGCTACGGCAGGCCGTCGTTGCGGGTGACCTACCCATCGTGCGTCGGATCCTGGCCCGCTTCCCGGACTTGCTGGTGAACGCGGATCCTAATACGGGACGGACAATGCTGCATGAGAGTGCGGCTCGCGGGGACTATGCGATATCCGTGTATCTTGCCAATAAAGGCCATGACATGGACGAGATCTCGTTCACCGTCGACGGATCGACCCCTTTGCACCTTGCGTCCATTGGGAACCACGAGCAGACCATCCATTTCCTGGCGCAGCGCTTCACCCGGTCGCTCGATATGCAGAATAACGCTGGCGAGACGGCTCTGCTGCTGGCCGCGCGAAAGGGCCACAACGCAAGTGTCAACGTTCTGTTGGACTTTGGCGCTGACATCGACAAGGCCGATCGGTTTGGCAATCGCCCTATACACTACGCGGCGGCGTTTGGACACGTCAAGACGCTGCGAACGCTGGTGGATCGCGGTGCCGACTGCGAATCGCCCAACGTCGAGGGATGGAGTCCCCTGCAGTATTCATCCAGTCTACAGATCATGACCTTCTTTGGCAGTCTCATCACCGAAATGGAAGCTGCCCGCCGCAAACAACAGCGCCAGATCCAGGAAGAGCAAGTCAAGGGCCGCGATCGATCAGAGTCGCTCCCTGATAAGTTCTTCCCCGGTTTTGGCTACCGTTCGAGCATGCTTCTCGATGCTCCTACGATCCCCAAGTCATCGTCGACCGGCAACTCTCTGGCAGGCGCCCAGGAGACGCGGTGACGGTTCATGATGCAATCCGATTCATTTCTGCCCATTCTAATTATACAGAGTCGTCTAGACTTCTAAAGATGCTCGAGATACTTGACGGCAAGCTCATAGGTGCCAAACTGCACTGCGTTGACCACAAACGCTCTTATTAAAGTGGGACCCAGGCCAGCGAAAAAGGCCTTCCACCCGTGACTGGACAAGGTGTGGTTAAAGCTCGTCATGGTAGTATGATACACTAAGCTTGGCCGCACACTGGAAGGGCCTGGCAGCAATGGCGCGCTCTCCCCAGCTCGGGGTACTTGCACCTTGGTTTTGATGGTGTCGAGTGGAAAGATGCTCGCCCACGACATTGCTCCTGCGCTGCCTCCTATCAGCAGAATCTTGACCACGTGCGCCGCGTTCGAGTCTCCGCTATCAAGAAAGGCCTGCTTCCCGCAATTGTATGCCCAGAAATACACACCATAACCTAACGAGTCTCGAAGCAGCGTCACCCAGCCGCCTCTAAAGAGCCCTCGCGCTCCACTTTCCTGGACGATATCCTTGAAACTCACCCAAGACGACGTCTCCAGGATCTGAGCCCGGCATTTAATCACCTCGGTCGGCGTCGATATGATAAATGTAGATAGAGATGCAAGCATTCCCGAGCAAAACGAGCGCTCTCCGTAACCCATCCAGCCCACGTCGGCGAGTCGAGCCATCGATTCCGAATACGTCGAGAACAGAAGCGCATTCAAGAAGCCGTAGCCCAGAATTGGAGCTGCTGATCCGCGCAGCAAGGGCAGAACCTCGTTCCAGTTCTTGGGAAGAAGATTTTTTATAGCCCCCGCACCCTCAGATCGCGCCTGCACACCAGACCCAGCGGATTCATACTGTAACTTGACTTTGATGATATCCAGCGGGTTCCCTATAAGAATGCCAATGGCCCCAGACACATATCCTGCCTTTAATCAGTCATTTCGCTCCCTTTTCCTCACCACAAAGTCCACCCCAGGAGTAGGCATGTGTCCAGTAACTTCCCAAGAGAGCGAGCTACGCAGAGCACGATGGCAGCGTGACCAAAGAGGCCAGATGACATGAGAGATGAGAGCTTACGTGTGAAATACCATTAAACACTCCATATACCCGCAGCGCCCGTTAGTGAGAAATGTACTGAAAGACAAAGGATACCTGTTCAAGGCCGGTCTCTTGCTTGAGCAGATCGTCTTCGATTTCAGGAAGATGCTCGTTGGTGAAGTGGTTCCACGAGCTGGTGTCGCCGTAGAGGATGGCAGGAGCTTTCTCTTGCTGGGCTCCGTCGTGGCATCGAGGACATTTGAACGTGTCGTGGGTGTCAGACAAGGTTTCTGGTTTAAACTCAAACAACTGACGAAGATTGTCCAAGCTGAAGTGCCGCTCGACGTTCTGAGCCTCGTCCACGACGCAGGATGATAGAGACTGCTTCATACTCTGGCGCTGGAAGATCTTTTCCTCGATAGTGCCTGTGGCGATGAATCTGTAGACGAAGCAGTCTTTCTTCTGGCCGTCTCGCCAGACACGGGCTAGGGCCTGCTGGTCGGCAGCCGGATTCCAGTCAGGGTCGAATAGAACCAGCCGATTGGCGCCAATCAAGTTGATACCACACCCGCCTGCCTTGGAACTGAGCAGAAAGACAAACTCGGATCCCTCAGGGTCGTTGAAGCGATCGACCAATCTCTGCCGTTTGGAAATCGAGCTCGTTCCATCCAGACGGAGACATCCATACCGCCTTGACCGGCAGAGCTGCTCAAACAGATCAAGAGTCTGGGTATAGTTTGAAATCAGGACGATCTTGTCGTTTGTATCGCGACGGATCCTCGCCAGCATCCGGTCCAACACCAGCATCTTGCCCGAATACCACGTCTTGACTTCTCGCCGCCTTCCACTGCGGCCTTCTTCAAAGTCTTCAGGCAGCAGTGACTCGCATCCTTCAAGGTCGTCTGGCAAGTCTAGGAGCCCAGGGTGATTACACAGTTTCTTGAGCATTCCAATTGCCTTCAAGGGCTGGGAACCTGACCCGCGAAGGAGCTTCTTGATCTCTGGCGAGGAGATAAAGTGGCGATACAGGGCCTCTTGGAACGGCGAGAGAGTACAAAAGACAACGTGCTCGTACTTCACCGGCAGGTATTTCGACAGTAGATCGTTGGTTCGCCGGATGATGAACTTGGACACGGAGTTGTTGAGTTCTATCAGCTTTTCATCGCTTGCCAAGCGCTCTGCCTCACTGGCGTCCGCATCGCGCCCTCGCAGAATGGGAATTTCATAGTTCTTTCGAAACTCCAGTCGCGTGCCCAGATAGTTTGGATTGGCAAAGTTCAACAGCGAAAAGTATTCTGACAAGTCGTTCTGAATTGGTGTACCGGACAGAATGACTCGACGAGTACATTTTAGAGAATCGAGGGCGGTGAATGTGAGAGAGTCGCTGTTTTTCAGTCGATGGCCTTCGTCACATAAGAGCAAGCCAATGTCGGCGTGTTTGAGCTCGTCGACGTACATCCTCAACGTCTCATAAGACACAATCAATACAGGACGAACAATCGATCGTCCGGCGGCATTCGACCATTGATGAATGGCCGCAATCAGTTCGTTTTTAGATCCTTTTCCGTCAATCGCAAACGGGGTGATGGCATCTTTCCCGAGCCATTTGACTAATTCATTTGCCCAGTTCCTAACCAGACTCGCTGGACATGCAATCACGCACTTCCGTATCGTTGGCCTCCCTGCATGAGGCGACTGGCGTAGTAAAGTCCACATTAACGTGATACATTGAAGAGTCTTACCCAAGCCCATCTCATCAGCCATGATGCATCCATTAGCCTTGTCGTCGATCATACCCGTAGTGCATTTGTATAGAAATTTAACTCCCTCCACTTGATGAGGCCGTAAGATCCGTGCCAGCTTGGGATCAATCACCACAGCCACCTTTGGCGGTTCCTTGTCTTCTTGAATTTTGATTCCCAACATCTCAGCCAGACTTTTGTGTACCTTTGAAGGCTTGGGAGTAATAAGGTTAGCTTCTTGCTCGGTTTCCTCTCCGTTTGCCTGATTTTCACTCTCATCTTCCACCTGCGCATCATCTATCGTGGGGTCATAGAGGACAATAGCAAACTCTCCACATGGATCGTGCAGTGGACCTGGGGCAACATAAACTTTCCTGCGCGTCCCCAAGGACGGTGGAGGCCGATTTATGTATGATTCGTCAAGATTCCTCAGAGGAATCACGAAACGCTTCTTGAGCACTTGCAACGGGTCCTTAACCTCGTACACATCGTATTTCGCCTTAATCGACGTCGCTATTGTATTTTCATCATCAATTTCAGCTCCTCCGCCAAGCAACGAGTAATTCACTCTGCGCCTCTTGCGCTCTGGCAAGTGTCGACTGCCCTTGATTCGCCCGGGTACTTTGAACGGCTTTACCAGAACCTGTCTCGAGTCAACTTTCGTCACATTTTCACCGCTCTGGACTCCTTGCAGGCGTTGACTGGGCGCGCTCCGACGGAGCATGTTGATAAGTGACACGTAGCCACTTCACGATGTCACGTGGAGAGACGGACAACACCAGAGCGATGTAGCGCGACCTTGCATGCAGTTGTCGGAGAGGATAAAAGTCTTGAAGATACGCTGGATGCGGCAGGGAGAAAAAGCCTGACAATTGATACCGTTTCTATTAGATAAATTGCAAAGGCCTTTATTATAAACCGAGTCTGATATACGTGCTGCGCAACTTTGCTTCAGTCGATCTTGACAGTTGACCGTTTTCTTTTTGATCCTGTGCTCCTAAACTTATGTACGTTGGTGTGTTTGCTAGCTGCTATACGGGAACGGTGGTACTTTATCGATAGACCGTGACAATACGGTCCTGATCTTCAAGGCAGAAGCCTGCCTCTATGCTGATATTTCTTGGCTTTTCTCTGATCTATGCATCTATCTTTGATGGTCATGCAGTTGGCTAATCTGGAAACTTAAGATCGCCGGATTGAAAAGCTCAAGCTGCCATTGCTTTGGTAATATCTTGGGAACAATTTCGTGACGGAATTCCCAGAATGCAGAATTTCAGAACGCTTTCGAGAGTTCTGAGACGCTATCGCAGATCTCATGTTTGGAAGAGGCATCATGCCGCGAACCGTTCAACTATATTCCTGCGCTCGTGCACAATCAACATTCTTCCTGTGCCCTAAAATGGTCTCATTTCGCCAATGCGGTTCTAACAATCAAAGAATGCTCTTTAAGGACGGCTTATCAGTCTATTTAGAGATAATCTAGATGACTGAGAGCGCTCTATTGATCAGCTTGCAGAGCCTGAGTGAAAGATATTCGGAAGACCTCCTCAAAGTTCAAAATCATTCTGTCTGTCTAAATACTGTCCATCAAGCCTGTAGCTTCGGGCTTGGAGGTTTTGCGAGCGATTTCAACACAATGATGAGCATAATCTGCGCGATTCTGGCGTTATGGCAGTCCTAATGAGCTCCAGTGAGACAGGAGATGGGAGTCAGGACTTATCTCTGGTCTCGAGAGTTTCTTTTATAAGACTGAGAGAGATTGAGATTGCGTTCAGGCTGACATACTGGTATAAGCTCAGGCGGCGAGCTTTATCGTTACAAGACCAATAAGGGCCCTATTGAGGAGATGAGCAAGACTGGTGATGCTGACCATATTTCAAATAAACTTCCATTCCTGAATCATGACGATGCATTACTGAGAAGAATGATACTTTTATTCTCTACCAGACTCCCAAACAAGACTGACCTTTTCAAAAGGCCAATTTATCGTTTTGCCAGCAATTTCCAGGCGAAAAGTTACTTCCCTCCCTCAGTTTTTGTCAACTTGAGCAGCCAGTTCTTAAGGAAGACTTCCTCACTGTGGCTCAACACTTTGCAGGGAGAATTGACAGCCATAGATGTGACAAGCCATCAAACAGTAGCCACTGAGATCCCAGAGGCCGATTTTTTCGATTAACCCCGAACACACGGCTGAAGACGGGCACGAGGATGGACTTATTAGTCCGAGATGAGACGATTATAATGTTCCGAATACTGCCTGGCCTTGACAAAAGAGACGGTTGATGTCAGACCAGATACTCAAGACAATCATTGATGCCACCAGTGACTTCTCAGCGAATGCTGATATAAGCTTCCAGGAAATGATTGATTTTGGCTTCCGCAAGTTCCAAAATCAAAGAAGGCCCTTCTCAGTTGTGCAAAAGCCAGTCTTTTTTGTGAAGGCTACCTAAAAAAAATCAATTAAGACAGAGATTGGAGTTGCCAGAACCACTGATCCAGGCGTATGATCTTGTTAGTACTACGGGCTAGCAATCAACATCGATATCTGTTTACAGTGAGACAAAAAGTGCGAACCAATTCGGATAGCCGCGCAGTTTGAAACGGGATACCCACAACAGTCTTTGCAAACCCAAAAGAGTTTACAGTGGAATTAAGATCTGCGTCAAATACCCCAATCACTGATGCCAAATGTTTATCAAATACGGATATGTCCAGCTCTTACCGCTCCAGGCCCTTTTACCTCCTATCTTCGCTTGCCTGTCCGAATACCAATGTCTTGGAACAAGAGCCCAGTTGGAGAGAACCGTCACTCCAACGCGCTGAACAATATCTGATTTGGTTGGTTTGCCGAAAGCGTGATTAGGCAATATCACGCTCTTGTTTGGTCGAGCCCAAGACCGATAGAAGATCGCGCTGGTGCGCCCAATGAGGCACCTACGACAAGAACGAGAGAGTCTATCTACGATTTCTAGGGGTTTTGGAATCTATTGGAACATGTTCCTGTTTGCCAATACAGGGAACGAGTAATGACGGGACCCACAGAATTTTGCGCACCGCTTGCACATAGTCTATCGCTGTCATCGGCCTCTTTAGGCCGCCGTGCTTGCGCCATGAGCCCAAAAGCAGAAGGGATGGTTGACAGACACCCAGCTTTATATCACATACCCCCGGAACGATGCCAGTACTGAAAGCCACCCCTGTTTTCGGGACATCCGGTGTCTCTTTCTTCACCAGCGCCATTCCCTTAGACTTGTAGTTATGTAAAGCATCACTTTTATAGCCGGTGCCAAGTTGTGGCCTCCAGTTGATAGTAGCGTCTTTGGCATTCTGTCCTTGTCCGCGAAGAGCCTTAGTAGCGACACGGGCTCAGCGTGATCTGGAAACGACTAGGGCATCGTTACACCCATGTAGGGGTCGGAATCGCTGAGGGGAGGAGACGTAGAACAAGATCCGCAATCAATCTGACATGCCAGCAAAGATCTGTTTGAAGTTTACGCAATTAGAAGCTCGAGTAGCGCCAATCCGACTCGACGTTTGTATCTGAGCGCTTTCGGGGCCTAAATGAAGATAAGGTGCGGGAATAACGTTGGCGCACTTATGCCACAACTGGCGATCTTCTTTGGCGCCAACGTTCTCGCTCATCCTATCTCGTGAATCTTGTCGTTAGCATATTTCATTGATATGACTGACAGTCGGCAGCCAGACAAGTCAGGGGGCGACAGGAATAATGCAGGAGGTAGCTCGAGTGATTTTGTAGGTTTCTACGTGGCTGATCATTGCTAACGCCTTTCCCTCCAGGTCAAGAAGTTGTTCAAGTAAGCTTTCTACGATCCCAGGGTGAGCTGACTGTTTCTAGTATGTTGGAGGACCCGTCTTATAGAGATATTGTTCGCTGGAGCGAATCCGGCGACAGTTTTGTTGTTTTGGAGGTAAGAGGATCTTGTTGGAGCGAGCATACTGACCCCAAAGGTAACTTTACGACAAATAGGTTGAATATTAACCCAAGACCAACGAGTTTACTCGATCCATTCTCCCCGTTCACTTCAAACATGGCAATTTTGCCTCGTTTGTTCGCCAGCTGAACAAGTACGTATCAGATCTCGCGGTGAAGGCTTGATGCTGACTGATCTTAGGTACGATTTCCATAAAGTGCGGTCTTCGGATGATTCTGGCCAGAATCCATACGGAGATAATGTAGGTGGCTCTGTCTGTGGATGATTCTAATACATAGGCCTGGGAATTCCGTCACCCAGCGTTCCAATTACACAACAGGAAGCTTTTGGAAAACATTAAAGTAAGTTTTGGGAAAAGGAGGGTCGATGGGGCTAACAGTTCAAGAGAAAAGCACCTGGGCCAAAAAAGGCGACATCAGGAGACGATTCGAGCTATTTGGCCAAATTGGAGCGCGAAATGGATAATTTGAAACAGTCTAATAAGGGCTTGGGTCGGCAGGTCGAAAAGTTAACCTCTTGTTTGGATAAGTCGAGGGATCATATCATTGCTATGCAGAAATCGAATGAGCGGCGAGATGAATTTATGCGCTCGCTGGTCTCGATCCTCACTAAACCAAGGTCGGTTGACGAGTCATTCGGCTCTGAAGCGCCTCTGGTGAGCGGCAATGAAGCGAAGAACCTGATATCCTGCTATCATGAAGTTAACCAGGCCTCGGTTAACCTCATCCAAGAGCTCTCTAGGAATGGGCGGCCAGGTGTGGATAGTGGCCAGTTGCGCAACTCAATCAGTGGTCGTCCGGATGGGAAGCGACCGATTGAGGCATTGCAGGATGACTTGGACAGCAGTGATATGCGACAGCGGAAGCAGACGAACTCTGGCCTGCGCCATCCAATGGAAGATACCCAACCAATCCAGATGCAGCAAGGACATATGTCGTTTTCTAATCAAGGTCTCTCTGGCCAGCCCCAGCCAGCTATGAACGAGATGAATCAGCAGATGGGATCCAATCTGGGCATGGATCAGGTTCCAGTCCAGCCTTTGGTACAGGACTTGCCGCTGAATAATATGCAAGTGCCGATGGAACAGCGGTCGCATCAATCACTTGGCTCTGGATCTCTGGACAGTACAGGCATGAACCAAAGCAACGGCAACGCCGAGAGCCAACCGGTATCTCTGTTCCAGGAAGGCGACTACTGCGTCTTCACAGTTGGCCAGCTGACTCCAAAGGCTCAGGCTGACGAGTCCTCGTCGTCTCAGGCCCAAGCGGCGGCCTCGTCTAGTAGCGGCCGGCCAGACAATATCCGCGTGCGACGGAAAGCGGTTGTTCCTCGTTGGGCTGTTCCTCCCAAGGTGCTGTTGGTGGAGGATGATGCCATCAGCCGGCGCTTGAGCCACAAGTTCCTCCAAATCTTTGGCTGCGAGATCGATCTTGCTGTGGACGGGCTGAGTGCCGTCAACAAGATGAACCTGGTCAAGTACGACCTGGTCTTGATGGATATTGTGATGCCCAATCTCGATGGCGTGAGTGCAACGTCTTTGATTCGGCAGTTTGACCCCCTCACGCCTATCATATCCATGACCAGCAACGTCCAGAGCAGCGACGTGATGACTTATTTCTCCCACGGCATGAACGATGTCTTACCCAAGCCGTTTACTAAAGATGGGCTGCGAGGAATGCTGGAAAAGCACTTGATGCATCTCAAGGCCATGCGGGGTCTGTCGCTTCGGGCACCCTTGTCGCCTCATCCTCGGATAGAAGAGCATGTTATTGCCGATGACGACGATGACTCCAAGGTGATGCCCGATCAAAATAGTGCGTATCATGCTGTCAATATGGTCCCGTCTGACGGGGCTCCTCAGCCGTCGGAGGTGCTGATGCCCGACGACCCCAACTCGGTTAGCTATCCGGAGTTTGGGTACTTCCCTACGGAAGGGAATGTGATGTCGCCAATGATTCCTATGCGGCATGGCAATGATGGGTGACGGAGGGCAATGGATGGGCGCAAGGGAAAAGAGGATGGGACTAGGGAAAACCAGTTGGTGTACAATACAATGTTGAGGGTAAATACAAAAGCTTCGAGCAAGTGATCACGCGGTAAGGATACGTTCCATTGTAGCGATAGTTTTTTTCTGGCAGAGTTCCATGCTAAGATCATCGCTTGACTGGTACTTCCAGCACAAGCACCAGGATGCTACATGTGCCATAAGAGCCAGTTTGCTCGAGTCAAGTCATGCTGTAAACACTTAAGCAAGTGCACAGTTCACAGTTACGCAGAAGAATCATCCATCAAGTGCACGCGAGCACCACGTCGAGCAAGCCTAGCACCAGCGTGACAATGTAGCGCGTCATCGATCAAGACCGTCTTCATCAACTCCGCCATGGGGATCAAAGGTACGCGTCTTTGTCATTAAAAGCAAGCTAATCCCAGGATTGAATCATTTGATTGCCGATAACGCTCCGTTGGCCATAAAAAGCGGCGAGATCAAGCAGTTTTTTGGCCGCAAGGTGGCCATTGTAAGTATAGACGCTCAAACCGGCATCTGCTGACTCTTAGGATGCGTATGTAAATTTTTGAACCTCACATTGACTTCAGATCAATGTCCCTGTACCAGTTTTTGATTGCAGTGAGACAGGGCGGGCAGCAATTGTCAAGTGAGAGTGGAGAAACGACAAGGTAGGTCACAGAACGGGACGTGTGGCTGACGAGCAGTCATCTGGTGGGATTATTTAATAGAACATTACGGATAATTGATAACGGGATCAAGCCAGTGTATGTGTTTGACGGGAAACCGCCGGTGATGAAAGGAGGAGAGCTGGCCAAGCGGGTCGCGCGACAGCAGCAGGTGTTGGAAGAGGTGGCCAAAGCGAAAGAAGAAGGAGCTAAGGAGGAGCTCGAGAAGCTGGAAAGGCGGACGGTGCGAGTGACGAGGGAACAGAACGAGGAGGCCAAACGGCTGCTGAGGCTAATGGGTGTTCCCTACGTCGAAGCTCCGTGCGAAGCTGAGGCACAATGTGCAGAATTAGCAAAGAAAGGCAAAGTTTACGCTGCTGCTTCAGAAGACATGGACACGCTGTGTTTTGCGGCGCCGGTGCTGATGCGACATCTGACCTTTTCCGAGCAGCGCAAGATGCCCGTGACGGAGATCTCGCTGGAGAAGACGCTGCAAGGTCTCGAGATCGACATGGACACGTTCATCGATCTGTGTATTCTACTTGGGTGCGACTACTGCGAGCCCATTAAAGGACTGGGGCCGGTCACGGCGCTGAAACTGATAAAAACTCACAAGAATATCGAATCTATTGTTAAACATTTTGAAGAAAACCCCCAGGGAAAAATCAAAATCCCCTCTGACTGGCCTTACAAGGATGTCCGGCTTCTCTTCTCCCATCCTGATGTCACCAGCGGCGACGAGTTCAACTTCAAGTGGGCCAAGCCAGACGTGGAAGGGCTGGTCCAGTTTTTGGTCAACGAAAAGGGGTTTTCGGAGGACCGCGTCCGCTCGGGCGCCGAGCGACTGACCAAGGCTCTTGCAGTCAAACCGCAAGGCCGTCTCGAAGGTTTCTTCAAGGTCAAGCCCAAGACCGCTCAAGAGCTGGAGGAGGCCAAGCGCAAGGCGCAAAAAGGCAAGGAAAAGCCTGCCAAAAGGCGAAAGTAGCCATGCGGACAAGAGATAATGATCAGGAGGAGATTGGACATGATGGGGTAGAGATAAATAACCGTCTATTAGTCTATAGTGCGTAGAGTCCACAACGCGTGGCAAGTCCAGTTCACTGAGGGAGCGTCGACTTTATTGCGTCGATCTGCTGCTGAAGCGACTCTAGACTTGCCAAAAGACCAGGCATTTCTTTAGTCTGGTCTGGAGGAGGAGGGCTAGAGGCTGAAGACTTGCGTCGCCGCGTAGGAGGAGGGGGAGGGGCTGGAGAGGGATTAGGGACCGAAGGAGACGAGATGCCGCCCTCCATTGAAGCCGATCGGATTCGGGGAGGTGGAGGCCGGGGAGCAGCGCTTCGAGAGGACTGGTCAGCGGGGAGGTTTGTCGAGTTGTTCAGAGCCGGCGAGTTGGTGCCAGACGACGCCTCGCTAGTTTTCCTCCGCATGCGTGGTTTAGGAGGAGGAGGCGCCATTGACGTTTGCTTGGAGATTACTGGGAAGGGGAGATCTGGCGACTGCGACTCGGTTCCAGCGATGACGGTTGCAGTGGCCAGGGTGGATGGGATCTGAGGCGAGAATGACGAGCGCGAGAGCGTCGAGGGCAGAGAAGCCACAGGCGGGGAGAACGAGACTGGAGGAGGGCTAATAGAAGCTGGAGATGGAGTAGCAGAGGGAAACGACACTTTAGGAAGACTCAAGGAGGAGTCTGTTTTGTCGCCTGTTGGCGGGGTCCAGTTGTCGAGTGTGGGAAAGACACGATCAAAGTGCGACTGTTCCTCTGATTTCGCCGTCATGTTGAACGACGTCTTTGGAACAGTCTGGGAGCGTGTCGAGGCCGTGCCACTCATGAGCATCCGCGTGAACTGGTCGACATCCAGAGTTTTCGTCCCCGGCCGTGGGGGTTCTGTGGAATCGGCCGTAGGCTCAGGCTGAGCGGGCGATTGGTCGAGCATGTCTCTGACTTCACTTTCTGGCACCAGGTCCAAGATATCCATGCCCAGAATGTCACCTTTGGTGGGAGACGCAGGCCGGTTGGTCGAGCGAGGGCTTGGAACGTCACCTTGGAACTTGGGACGGTTCATTTTCCGGCGCTTGCGGGTGTAGAAGGACGATTTGAGGATCAACGCGGGACCTGAAGGTTAGAAAGGCGTTCGTCTCTGCTGCTTACTTTGTACATAGACAAGCGTCTTACTAGGAGGCCGGTGGTGCAGGGAGTGGCTAGTAAGACGAAGCAAAGCAAAGAATTGCTCCTTGGAGATGTGTTCCATGGAGTCTGGAAAGACATGGAGAATCTGTAGGGTTAGTACGGCATCGCTGAGGTGTTGAAGCCTACCGAATGGACGTCCCGGACTCCGAACCGGTGGACGAATGCGATTGCATCTTTCAAAGCAATTGTGTTTTTACCGTTTCGACGGGACAAATCAAGAAACCATTGCGGATAGGTATGATATTCGTCGATCGATAGCGCTGGCTCTGTCAATCCGACCGTGTCCATCCGGTTGAGTGAAGAAAGAGTCGGCCGACTAAAGGCGGTGGGAGGGTGGAAGCGATAGTGACGGCGGAGGAGGCCAGGAAGACAACGACATGACACGAGACAGAGGGAGCGAGTGAACTATCTACAGAGGAGGATGCAGTGAGTATGGTGTAGAGGTGATGAGATGGTTAGGACAGAAAAGGGCAAGATCGACGGTCAGACGGGGTGCAGTGTTTGTGTTGGCAGGACGTTGCAATTAGTAAGGGAGGAAGCAGTCGTACGGTGGTTGCCAGGGTTGGACTTGGCATGCAGTTAGTAAGGCAAGACAACAGCAACGGAGGGGAATGGTCTACCAGCGAGCGTACGCAGTTAGTAAGGAGCAGCTGCTGCAATGGAGGAAACCATGGATGCACTCAGTGGTCCATCTTGGCTATCCAAAGATAGTGCTCTTTCTCTCTGTACCAAATTCTTACTCCAACATTTTCTATATTGAACTTGCACACTTGGTAGCTCACTCAGTCTGGACGGAAAGCCTTACTGTGCCCAGTACCGAGACAGACGAGACCGACAGGAGGCCATTCTCCCTGAACCGTACATCAAACTTGGAAAATTCCCTTTAATATCACTATACCTTTTCAGTACCAACAGAAAAAAGACCCACTAGTTAGCCTAGTTCTCATCCTCAAGGCCGCCCACCACTCCCACTTTTCCTACCCTTGTGGCCCACCTTCTCCCACTTCTCCCACTTCACCGCTACACTTCCCCATGATCTTACGTCGGTCGCTCTGGATCCACCATGGAAGCCTCTTCCGTCCTCACTCTGCATTTGCACGGTCGCTTCCTTCTCTCTCTCTATTCCGCGCACGTTTACTCTCGCCCTTGATACCTCTGAAGCCCACAGCGGTCGACAACGGTCTCAGTCCATCTTACTCGACATCATCGCTTTCAACATTCAGGGCTCCCTTGTCGTGGCCTTTGGCGCCCTCCAACTTATCCAATAGTTCAAAGACACTCTACCCATGGCAGCCAAGACGATCTTATGCTCGGTTTACGCCGCCATCGTTCCGTAATGGCGGGCCAAGTCTGTTCCGGTTATATTGGTCGATTCTGCCCCCTCAATTGAAGCTTACATTTGCATTACTGGGAATCTGCTCGTTCTTCCTCCTTCTCGCCATGCCGCTCATTATCCTTATCTCTCCCCTTGTCCTGGGAGTGCTCTACTTCTTTGGCAGAAGAGTTCAGGCCCACCGAGCCAAGCGGTTCGCCAATCTGTGGCAGCAGATGCTCGATCGCCATCTCCGATTCCAGCCGCTGAGCGAGGCAATCACTGAGCAGGAGCAGATACGTCGAATCGCTCTGGACCAGATCCGTGCCGAGGTCGCCAAGCCGTCAAGCAAGCTGGGCTCCTACCTCGATCTCAACACCACCTCAGACTTGATTGAAAACGAACTCCGCCTGGGCGCGGTGGAAAGCATGGAACAGGACCTCGAGAGCGCGGGAGCAGGGCTGCTCGACTCTCTCACAGTTCTCACTCTGCCTCTTCTACGTGGACCGCACCGGCAACGGATCGCCAATGTGACGGTGGCTGTCCAGAACTTTGGCATCACCGACCCTACAAATCAAGCTATCCAAGTCGAGGTCACCACGTTGGGCCCATTTTCTCGTACGTTTACGCTCGAGCCCGACGAGGACGAAAACCCCCAGGTAATAGACACTACAGCTCATCCTAAACGAAAATAACTGAGCAACTTTTGTATATATACCAATGCAATCTTTACAGCTCGTCCTTGGCCGGGATTGCGTCATCCTCATCTGTAGATTTTGTCTCATTCGTCTCGTCTGGCGCGCTCGCGATCGCAGCCACCTCCTCGTCGTAATCCGTCCATTCTGAGACCTGTCTGCGCGCCCTGTCCAGCTTTGGCTCCTTGGTCATGGGATTGTTACACAGATCGATCGTCTTCGCCGTCTTGAGACTTGCATCCGAACACCACGTCTCGCACCACAGCCAATCTTGTGGCAACGAGAAAATGGGCAGCTGGAACTGAAGATGATTGGGCAAATCCTGGTCCAGGTTCGATAGCGAGTTGGGATCTGCCGACAATTGATTGTAATGGCCTCGCAATCTGTCTCCAGCAGCCAGCTGGCGGAACCGGACCAGGTCAACGACATAGAGCGCGCTTATATGATACGGCTTTCCTCTTAGGAACGACTTCCAGTAACCCTGCTTCCAGAATCGGAACCCCTCGATCTCAGGACGGGAGTCGCACATTGGAGTGAACCCATAGGGCGCGCCTTCAAGGTCCAAGTCGACCAGTTCCTTCATATCCGTCCGAACAATCTGATCCGCGTCGACAAAGATCACCTTCTTGAGGTCCAGAGGGAACAAAACGTCCAAGAAAAGGATCTTATACCCCCAGATCTCCCGCTGTTTCTCTCGCTGCCCGCGAAGCCACCATGGCCACTTGTACGTAACCAGCTCGTAATCAAAGTTGTAATGAGCAGCAAGATGGGGTAGAAACTGTTTAAAGGTAGGAGAAAGAAAGTTCTCGATAAACCAGAACTTCACGGTATGATTGGTATGATGCATCACACTCGCAGTCATGATGCCCAGGAACCGTTCATATAAATGGCCACTGGCGACTGAAAAGATATTGATATCAGCATTGACATTGGTCTGACTGACGAGTTCGTCCGATTTGGATTTCGAAAACCAGCTTCGCATCCGATCACTAAGCCCTTCTTTACCTGGTTCGTCTCCATCCTCAGCTAGGAGTTGGTCATCTTCATGGCCTGGGTTCTTCTTCACTCTTGGATACAACGTCTTGCCCGTGAAACGATAAAGAACCACCTCATTGCTTGGATCTTGGTCATCTAACCCGTGGATGCCAGCACTTTCTAGACTAAAGATCTCTGATGACCGACCGGGCTTGATTCGAAGCTGGTAAACCCCTGGTCTCGCCATAAATTGCAGATAGCCCAAGTTGGCCATGACTATGGTGTCACTGATCACCAGACGGCCATCAGTCAAGGCCACTTCTAGCCCGCGCGGGGGCAGATACCGGGCGTCCTTGAGGTAGTAGGCATGCCCGTCGATAATTAGCGATTTCAACAAATACACGCTGTCCACGTCTTCACCAGATCCAAGCAGTATGTTATCTAGATCGTCTTTGCTTTGATATGGCACTGTAAACCAGGACGACGCGACATCCATCTCAAGACTGAGCAAGGTGTCATTTGGTAGGTGGCCAAAACTAACTTGTGGAGGAACAATGGACCCTTCTGTATCAAAACGAAGCCCACTAGGATATTCTCCTTTATAGAATCTCGTAATAGGCAGCTCGTTCAATATCGTAGGAGTAAGAATTATCTTTATATGCGCCATTGACAGCTCTGATAAGGCCTAAAGAGTTAGAAACAATAAGGTACTGACTTACCTTCAACATTGGGACATATTTTTGTGCTTGTTCAGACACTGGATCGAGGACAGCCACGATATCAAACGTAGCGGTTTCTTTATCTCCCAGACAGAAAGATATGGGATCCGCCTCGACTTCATACACCGCTTTAGACCGCGTCTCGGCAGTTTTGACCATGAAATCCTCTTCCGCTTTCGGGCATTGAATCAATGAGACAATAGAGACCAGATCGGGTACTAGATATTGGTTCTTTCCCACCAGCTTGTCGAATTCTGCCCGATCAGCCGTCTCCCAGTCCGTAACAAAGCTTTCTCGCCATTTGCGTTCGTACGTAACCAGCGTGTCCAGTCGAGCAGGATCAAGATACTGCTCACGCGGAATGCGAAGAACTCGTCCATTGACGATAATCACATTTTCAGAGGTGGCGGCGCTCACTGTCTGTCTAATCTTCTCATTTACTCTATTCCATTCCACAAACGCCAGTGCAGTGTCTCCAAAGGCGGTTCCACTCTCGAGGGCCTGATTAGCTTTATTGCTCACGTGGTTTTGAATCTTGTAGTATTGATCAAGATCGCCATAGTCGACTGTCAGCTTGTCGAGCTGTTGCTTCACCGCCTCAAGCGACATACTTTGCAACAGCCCTTTCTTTTGAAGTCCAGGCAAGAGCAAAGACAATAGTGGCTTCTTGGGAACATCGTCGTGGTGGTGAACAAAAACAATTTCGACTTCGTTTTTGGACGATGCCAAGTACTCAACCGCCGATTTGGCCTGCTCTAGTCCGGTAGCCGTGTCGAAGTCAAACAAAAGCCAAACGCTTTGCCGTACAAACTCGTTTTCTTTAGCGGCGTTATCCCAAATGCTTGGTAAATGGATGTCTGAACTCCTGACATGGTCACGTAAATCGTTGGTTCGAATAAACTCGACTTTTTTCAAATCATTCGGGAAGATTACCTGATCGCGATAGGCAAACGAGTCCTTTAGTATGATATCGACCAAGTTGGTGTGATCGTCGATTTCTCCCGCAGTAAAAGCAGGGAGCAGAATGGTCCGCGAATCTTGAATGATCTGCCTCAAGCTTGTTTGAATCCACCGTTGGTTGAACGGCAACGCAAGTCCATTCACAAAAAAGACCGCATTATCGACAAAGGACCTGGGAACGTCCAGACGTTCAGTCCACGCCTGCGAAGCCTCGAAAGCCTTTATAGTGGCGGGATCATTCCAGATATCATCAAATTTCAACGGTCCAGCGTCTCCAAGATAGTCAAAGACCTCAGTCACCTGCGTATAGAGCGAAGAAGAGACCAAGATCGGATCCTGGCTGGCACCAAGGGTCTCTTGGTATTTAAGAGAGAAAAGAGCATTAAAGTATTCAATCGCGGCAGATAGCCCGAAATTCTCATTCAGATAGTAGAATAACTTTGCACTGCGAATCGAATCTTCATCCTCAAGGTTCGACACCGGAATCACTCCCAGCTCAAATGGGACTACATCTTCCAGTGCTTGACGTAGCTGTTTAGATAAAAGGAAGAGTTGACTGAAATCGGTAAAATTCAACGGTAAGACTACTTGATGAGCCTTTCTTCTCAAGGGAACTAGTCTATCAGTAGAGGACTGGAAATTACCCAAAAGGTTGAGGTCTGAAGACCACGAAGCATATTTTGCGTCATGCTCGATATCATTGAACCAGATAATTGCCAAGTTGTCTTCTTTGTCGTCTCTGTAGTCAAACTTGATCACCGACTTCTCTTGGAAATCCGACGAATCGATAATCAATCCCTTTGCAGCATTTCTAACCAAGCCTAGCTGGAGAAGTTGGTTAATATTGCGATATTCCTCATAAAGATGATCAAAAAGATGAAAGATGTCATCCTTCTGCCTTTCGGTATCGAAGATTCTTCCATTGATGAAGATCTGGTTGGGATACGAATCAACCAAGTCAATGTAATAATTCATCTCATTGATATCGTGTTTGGTGAGATCGTGACTGCTGAACTCCTTCAACGGAAAGTTCTCTTCAATGTCGACAAAGGTCTTCAAAGGTTCTGAGCTTCCAAGAATGGTCTTTGCCACTTTATAGTCCAAGATCTTTAGTTCTTCTTTGGTCAATGGCTTGATAGGCTGCTTTAATATGGCCTGGTTCCGTGCCTCGCGGTCATCGACGACGATATAGTCGGTTCTCTTCAACTGCAGGCCCACTCCATACCCACCAAGATACTGAGGAGGAGTGTCGTCATTGGCGCAGCCTTTATACCGGATCACCAGCTGGATCTTTCTTTCTTTAACCATCGACTCCAAGACGTGTCCGAACTCAATCATGCTGGGGTCCATTAGATCCAGATAAAAAACGGCCAATGGTAGTCCTTGCTCTCCGTAAACCCGGTCAAATTCATACAGCTCAACTGGATCATCATTTTTCTCTCCGCTTTGGAGCCAGTAAAGGTCCTTAGGATCACAGTACCGTTTGCCGCCAATAAGAACCCAGTTAGGGCACTCTTTAGCGTCTTGATCCGTTCCATATCGTGATTCATAGTAACTCAATTGACTCTGTACTGTTATGGACGTCAGTCGTAGCCCAAGACTGAACTCCACTAAATCATTCCAGTCATAGCTCAATTCGCCCTTCAACACTTGGTGTATCTCCTTATCTGTCATCACTTGACCTTCAATTCCATGTATGATCCCTCCAATCTCGTTAATTAATCGGCATTGGCGGCATTCTCCTTCGTCTTCCCGCACGCTGCCTTGACCAACTTCGAGAATGCTCTCGAGGATCTCATAGACCAAAGGAATTTCCTTCCATGGAGCTTCCAATTTCACATTGACTCGATCACACAGCCCAAAAACCGATATTAGCGCCACCAGCACAAGACTGATCTTCATGTCGAGTGGTGGCTTGCAGGGGCGCTCAAGGTCTCGAGGTGTCGCACGTCACTCGAAGCGATTTTACGATACTTTTACTACGCTGTTATTCTAAACCCTCGTGGGCTTTTGGCTTATCTTGGTGAATTTCTACGCTTGTTCTGCATCCACGTGGACGAGCTACAAGACCAGGATGGCTACCAAGGACGAACGAGACACAACGCTATATTTTTCACACTTATATCTTAAGGCGCAGCCCAGAAGCAGGAGCTCCAATCTGCGTCACTCGCGTAATGCAACAAAGTTTGCCTTTTTCACTAGGCTGGTACTTAGCGCCAGTGTATGGATCAAGAGCAGCAGGCGCGCCCTTGTAAATTGGAGTCATGGTCGAGGGACAGATCTCAAAGTCGGAATACTGGTCGAAATCGACTTCGATTGTGCTTCGCGGCTTGGTCGCCGAGTCGTTGATGATCTTTTGAGCCTCCTTGGCTCGCGGAGCTCCCTTGGGAACGAGCTGGAGAAGGGCAGTCGCGAACGAAACCGCCAGGGTGTAGTTTCCAGCCTTTGCATATTGTATCATGGCGGACTGTAGAGCAAAGATTTGATGGGACGGTTGCAGTTTGACCCGGGTAAAGTAGGCAGCAAGCTCCAGTTTACGCTTGATGTCACTATCAGGCAGGGCCAGCCTGGCAAGCTCAATCGACAGGCCAAGAATGTAATTCCGACACAGGCTAACCAGCTCGACCGCTTCGTCGACTTCGCTTTGCGTGGTGTAAGCTGATACCAAGATGATGTAGAGAATGCGACGGAAGAGTTGAATGGCTTCGTCTAGTCGCTTACTTCTCACGTGCTTGAAGGCTTGCTCGAGTTCCTGGCTCTTCAACGAGGCAACGTCGCGAGGAACGACGGGCAGCAGCTCGGTGGGCCGCGAAGATGATCCAGACCGGCGAATGTAAGTTTTGAGGGCAGGCAGTCCTTCAGTGGCAGGCAGATAGGTCTTGGAAGCTGAGTAGACTTCTATAAACCGGCTCTTGAGCGGCTCAAAATTGACTGCTCCAACCTGTCGATTCAATAGCTGCATGGCACTGTCAAACTCTCCTGCAGCAGCGTGGTCTGCAGCCAACGGCGAGTTCTGAACCCATAGATCAGGCTCGTTTAGTACCACATCTTCTTGGGTTCCATTTGTACCTTCATCTGCAACTTCGGTGAAATCCAACTCCTCGTCTGCTCCCCACGCATCTTCTTCGTCTTCTTCTCCTGCTCCAGTGTAGACTCCGTCAACTTCCTCTTCCAGTAATCCATTCACCTCTGGCTTGACGCCCTCTTCTTTGCCCTCTTGTTCTTCATCCAACTGGAGGCTGTCCATTTGTCCCACCAGAGCTTTCTCAAAGACACTCATGCTTGGCGCATTCAATGGCCAGTTGGATCGGAAACTCTCAACCTCAACGGAAGGTCGAGCCAAGGGTTCGTTTAGCTCAGGAAGAGTAATATCCTGCTCAGTCAACCCAGACTCTTCAAGGATGGCCTCAGCCTCGTCATCCAGGTTATTTGCCTTGGCAGTAGCATAAGCAAGACTATACAGCTTCGAATCACGCAATGTATCAATCCGAGCCTTGACATCTCCGCTGAATAACGAGTTCTGAAAGCGACTGGACAAGTCACCCCGGTGCTCAGCAATCCGGGTCATCTTCTCTACCTTGGTCTGATCTCCCGTAATCAGGTAAGTAAATGATAACTGTTCAAATGCTCGTAACTTTTGCAACGCCAACTCCAACACTTCGTGATTGCCTTGAGCAAGAGCTTCTTTAGCCAACGTGGACCAGATTGGGTCGGAATCCAACTTTTTGGCTTGAGTCAGTGCTTCCTGAATATTTCCACATTCAATAGCTAAGTCAAATCGTGTATGGGGATCGGATACAAACTGTAGAGCGATCTCGGGATAGCCTTTCTTTTGCAAATAGGCAATGATGCTCTGTCCGACCAGGTTTGAGTTTCGAATGATCCGCAACACGTCGCTGTAACTCTTGTTGATCAGCGCACGCTTAAACATGTATTCCGTTGGGTCAATAGGAACAACGGTTACATCGCCATTGCGATCCAGACAGTAGACATTGCGGCCAATCACCTTGACAGCATAAAGAGTGTTGGCCAAGGTCTTGATAATGCCGTTGTCGCCATTGAGAAGGGAATATTTTATGTGATTGAGCGTCGTATAGATCAAAACGCCGCTGTCATCCCAGGCAGCAGATTTCAGTCTGATAGTTTCATGCAATGAAGACACCGTTTGAAGTCGCTTGGTAGCAATGGTTATGGTGTGTTTGCTCAACAAGGCAATATAATTTCCATCATTTGACCAGACGGCATGTTTAATATTTCCGACCGCAAGTTCAGCCAAGACCTTGCGCTGCTGCATATCAAATAGAACCACCGATGACGATCCAAATAAGAAAAGAGATCCAGTTCCGCCATAAAAGATGTAGTTTGTCGTAATAGGCGTCTTCACACTTTTAGTCATATTATTGTTCAGATCCTTCACCTCGATAGTCTGAGTCGATTTGTTAAACACAGCAAAGCGGTTTCTGGCAATGAAGACTGCTGACGAGCCAGTTCCCCGCTGGGCATCAGTAGGATCAATTGCTCCCAGGCTTTCCTTGGGAAGGCGGATCAGCTCGTAAATACCACCATCAGCCGAAGAGGTGACCAAAATAGCATTCTCAGCAGGATTGTAAGACAGAGATCTGGGGGGAGTCCAGGGGTGGCCGAATTTTTTAAGACTCAACAAAGGAAGTGAGTGAGACCCGGTAGAAAAGTCAAAGATTTTAACCTGCTTTTCTTTGTTGATATAATAAAGGTGATTTTGATAAATTGTGCTAGCTGGGCGTTCTCGCTCCAGCTTGAACACCATCACTCCGGAATCGTGGCCCGCAGCGAAAAGGTTGATATTGGGGTGGGCAGCAATCACCCAGAATCGATCATTTTCTCGTCGGAAACTTTGCACGGGAGTCCGTTTGTTGAGATCCCAGGTTCGAATGGTCTTATCTTCACCGACAGAAATGATCAGATCCTGATAGGGATGGAACAAACAGCAGGACACATTGTTGAAGTGTCCTCGACAGGTGTCAACCTCCCAGGCTTTTGTTTCACTCATTCTCCACACTTTGACTAGACGGTCATCGCCAGCAGAAACAATTAGCGGCAGCTTGGGATGGAAAGCTGCCCAATTGACTGCTCGATCGTGTCCTTCAAGAATATATTTGACCACTGCATCGGTATTACCAAACAGGTCAGCTTGACCAGGAGCACCAGGGCCTCTGGACATTTGATCGTCAAATCCCATTGCGCTTGGGGCAGAGTGTTTCTTGCGTAGTCCGGAAATATCCCAAACTCGAACAGTTTGATCTAACGAGGCAGAAACAATTAAATCTTCAGTTGGATGGAATTGCGCACACATTACATAATGGTTGTGGCCGGTCAAACATGCAATCTGGCTTCGATTCTGCCAATTCCAAATGCGAATGGTCTGATCGTCTGAGGTAGATACAATCCAAGGCAAGTCATGATGGAAGAAAACAGTTCGAACGTAGTCCAAATGTCCAACCAAAGTAAACAAGCATCGACGGGTCTGTAACGACCAGACCTTGATTTTATTGTCGTCTCCTCCCGATACAAATAACGGCTGACTAGGGTGGAAGTCGACACCACGAACAGGCCCGTCATGTTCTTCAAATCGATCAATCAACGTTCCCATCCGATAGTCCCATAACTGGATAGTAGACGAATGTAGAGCAACCAGGATCCACGGCCTGACTTTGTTAGCCAAAGACGCAACGAGAAAACAGTTTTTCCAAACATACCGTTTAGGGTGGAACGAAACTCCTTTGGCCCTTGAGGACTTGGATTCAAACTGAACCGTTAGTGATGGGCCTGACGCGGACTTGAATCAACTGGATCGAGAAGGCCTAGGATGGCTAAATCGGGCTTACTTTAGCTTCGCGTCATCATTTAATCTCGATCCATCTATTCATCTTTGGGCCGCAGCTCCAATTGATCCAAGTCTTGGTTTTTTAACTTACCTTTGTCAGCATCTGCATGGCTGCTCGATTTTAATCCTCTACAGTCGCGGCAAGGGGTGTCGAAAGGAGTGTAAGGAGTGGTCAATCAACGCTACAACCAATCACCGTTACAACATGCTGCCTGAGTGTAAGACGACTTCATCTTGCTTCATCGTGGATACATTCGAGTTGGAGGTCTTTACTAATGTGGAACTTGCAGGAATTAGACATAGATCGGGTGTAGCCATTATCTATATCAACGATTTTTCTACCAACGCTTCTTTTTACCCATAACTTACTCGTACTCAAAGATTGATACATAACTTGTCCTGCTGGAGGCTTGTTTCTATATACAATTAATACCATTTGGGAGCCTGTAACTTTCGCTTGGTCAGACGACGTTTGTAATGTGCCTTCTTCTTCTTGAGGATGATCGCATCCAATCGTCGCTGGACCTTCTCCCGAGCAGCAAGACGCATTGGTCGACTTCTATCATAGCTAGCACCTCTCTGTTTGACTATTCCTCTCATCCAGACCTTTGTTCCTTGAGCGTACTTGTCGTCGGCGAATACCAGACGATCCTCATGAAGAGGCGGCAGTAGATCAGTCAATCCAAAGCGATCCGCCATCTTGTATAAGACGGCCTGTTGCCTTAAGGAATAAATCGGATTATGAAGCTTTTTGGTGACCGGGTGTCGAGCGAAATGGAACGGATTCCTGATCAATGCCTGCCCGTCCTGGCCTACCTGTCGAACCACTGTACTTTGCGCTGGCCCTCGCGCATACTGACTAATCGTGGACGGCGGATACCGCTGAAAGAACTTGTATAACGGTCTGGGCAAGCGACCCAAGAGTTCGTTGATGCTAGGCATAAAGGTTTTCTCGGTTGTCAAGTGGAAAATGTGGTCGGGAACACTTCAACGCAACGACAAAGAGGCGTGTTCTACAGGAATTGGCATTTAGATATTCAGTGTGCATATTTTTTATCCTCTAAAAATACAATCAATTCACCATAAACACTTGCTAGGCGATAGCCTCGGACATCCAAATCAAACATTTCTTTGGCAACCGGGTGTACTAGTGTAGCGACTAGACCATCGCTCAGCAACTCTGTACTCTGTAGTTTGACAGTCGCGTTCGATCCTCAATAGCGTCGTCGTCCATGACTGACTTTGACTCGATATTTCCGTCTGGGCGGTCCCCTTATAATCGTGAGGTCCGTGCATTTCTCGATGGCCAGAAGGATAAGCTAGATGGTCAATTGTTTGCCCATCTGTTGCTAAAAGACTTGGCTGGAATCGATGGGTCCCTCTATCCTCCTAAAAGTGAAGCTGAGCTCCATGAACTATATCTCAAAATTGTCTCAAATGACGGTGATCTGCTGAAACAGTACTGTCTTGTCTTTTACTTGCTCCTGGACTACGATCAAACCCTTGCCTATTCCTTTGCTGCGTCGAAATGCATTCCCTTGGGCTACCGCCATGTCATTCATGGCTTCCACGACCTTGATAACTTTTTTTTCGACTCCGCCATACCCCATCTCTGCCATTTCTCGGCAAAGGCTCAATACTCCTCAAAGGTTGTGTCAGTCTTGTCCAGTTATTCGGGAGATAATAAAGCTAAATATACTCTGACCTATATTCAGCATGCTCAATGTCCTCTGGACTCAGATGATCTAATCGGGGCTTACTTTGAAGCGCTGCTCTCAACGTCCCTGTTGGCGGCTATAGGATTCATTCAGACAGTCTCTCCCGACACGAAAACAATCATGCTAAAACTCGTCATAGATCGATATCTTGCTTCTGGTTCTCCTGCAGACGTGAAATTACTTGCAAACCTCCCTCTTACTCCCTCAGACGAGACTACATTCTACGACCACCTGACAGACGTTTGCCAGAGCAATCTCACAGATACCATCCGCTTAAAGGCAGCTCGGATAATCTATATACGGAAGCTTCACCTAGGGAATCTGGACGAAGCCAAGGCGGTTGCGGAGAAAATAGCCAAAGGCGACTACGGAGCCACCAATGCTCCCGGGTTGTGGGCAGACATGGTGGCTGCTCTTGATGCCAACTGAGCGCGCGGAAAGGGAATCAAGCTTGATTTATTTACAATAGATTTCAAAATGTAACCATGTCTAATTAAGGAAGTCTTTGAGGGCTGATAGTCAGTGAGGAAATTCAAGTAGGACTTACACTTGAGCCACTCTTTGTACTCTGTGTTCTCCTTGTAGACAGCAAAGTCGTGGATCACTTCAAGGACCTCGTCAGTTAGGCCAAGGCTCTTGAGGTACCCCTCAACGCCGTCCTGGACAGACGGGTCAAGAGTGCTGAACGAAGGACCAATATATCGGCTTCCTTCGACCGAGCTTCCCTTGAGAAGGACATCATCGACACTGTTCTCAGTGACATAGATGTTCTCAGGAGTGAACAAGGGTCCTTGGGTATATCCATCAAAGATCAAGTTGCCCTTACCAGGCTTGGCGACAGAGACCAAAGTTCGGATAGATGATGACATGGAATCAAAATCGTCATCGAGATCCTCTTCTTCTGCCTCTTGCTCTTTCTCGCCCTTCTCATTCATGTACTCATCATAATCGTCGTTCAATCCTTCCAAATCTTCGTCAGGAGAAACAACATCAGAAGGAGCAAACAAGATGCGGATAGTTTCATCGCCATTTTGTTTGATCAACTCGACTCGGTCTTGACCCTGGGCTTCGACCACCTTGTTCATGTTAGATCATCTCCCTACTGGTCAAACCTACCTCAAACCCCAATTTGGCCAAAGTCGCAACCGGCTTCTCTTCAGATTGAGCCTCGGCTTCGGATTCGTCTTCAAAGGAGATCTCCTTCTGAATTCCATTGACTAAGGTAGTGACGGCATCTCGTCCTAGCTGCGTCAGCATTTCTTCGTCTTTCTAGAACTTACCTCCGCCTCTAGCCAAGACGGACCCAGAAAACGAGAATGATCGGGCTCCACCAACAAGAGCAGGATAAGACAATTTCGAACGGAGAGCAAGCTTAGCTTGTTGACGAAGACAGCGAACGGCAAAGCGACGAGCAAGCATTGTTAGGACGGCAAAATTTGCGTGGGCAAGGTAACAAGTCTCTGACGTACGTCCGGGTAAGGCAGACTGGGAGTAGCGACACGTTGGGAGCGAAGATGTGATGAGCTACAATGCGCTATATTGTCTTCGCTGGCTTCTAAAGTAGTCCATAATAGATACATGCTGTTTGAATGTCAATACGTACTATCATACATTTATGTAATTTTATATCTCTCCTCAAATGATTCCCGCCGTTTAAACTGCGCTGTCTTAATATGCTCTAAATGGCTAAATCATGGGTCAGGCTACGGTCCTTATGGATGGCTTTTCCGGAGATAGTATTCACAATTAGCTACATTAGCATCTCAGGGTGGACCTGTTTCGATTTAAACCGTCGCACAGAAGTTTGAATTACCTTAGATGCTCAAGCTTGACACTCTAGGGTGATGCAAAGACCCAGTTTATTTGTTTTGTCGCATGGTTCTGATCCTACTCTCCGTCTATAGAACTTTGAGAGTCGCCCTTGTCATGGGCCAAGAAATCCAAAAATGAGAGAGGAACATAGTGGTGATATGATTCATAATGATTGAGCAGCGTCAAAGAACTTTCATGGCCATGATACCCAATACATTCGATATCAGCGCAGAACCATTCGAATCCAGTAGTCGACTTAGGGTTGTGGAAGAGATGTGGAGTCTCAGCTTTTCCGCTCGATGGCGAGGATTCAATATCTGTGTCTAGATGTGATTCAATCACATGATCCAGCATATCTTCTCTCTTATAAAAGAGATGCGGGCACTCTTTATAGATACACTTTTGGTCCTGGGGATGAGTCTTGACGTGTCGAGACAGCTGTTGATTGGTAGCAAACCCTTTTGTGCAAACAGGGCAGCTCAACGGTTTTTGCGCTCTATGGGATAAGCAATGGACTCTGAGATGCGACCTGCGCCGAAATCGTTTAGGGCATTGGTCACATCCAAAGGGACGCTCATCAGTATGGGATCGGATATGTTGTTCGAGCAGCCCTGGTTTGGCATACCTCTTGTCGCAGTCTTCATAAGGACATTCGTACTTTTTCACTCTCTCAGTGTCCGAGCCCATGGGAAAGTTCGAGCCAGCAGGACGATGACTCAATTAAAACCGATACACGATATTAACCGTTACACGCTTCGTGGGGATTCTAGACAGTAGCTGAGGGATACGTACGAAAACAGGAACTACCATGAATTTCAATTTTAGGGCACAAGTATGATGGTGGGCTATTTAGTGTAGGTAACGCACATGAGATGCGGAAAACACTAGAGGCTTCGAGGTCAGAAAGGGCAAGAGAAAGACCAAACAGCGAAATCGATATGACTATTGCTGAATGTTGAGAGCAACAGGCCGTCTGAGCGGAACCAGATGAAAAAAGAGACAAACCAGCCAGACCCGGGTGTATTAGTTGGATACAACTTTGATGAACTTAATTTGGGCAAGGCCTTGGAGATCGTTGTTCCAGGCTCTAAATCGAGCAACGTTATCTTTGTCTGTTAGGTCTGGAATGGAGAATCCAGCCAGAAACTCCTGTTGTTCCTGCTCCACGCGGTGTTTGATTTTATCAAGTTTAGCTGGTGCTGGACGGTTAGGTCGACGCTGGCTTTCCAGAGACTCTATTTCCTCATTCTCTCGGTCAATAAAGCTTACATGTCAGTCGAATCATTCACCGCCTGGTCTCACCTGGTGATCAAACCTCGCAACTCATCCAAAGTCAAAGCTTCAAATTCCATCGAAGATGTTATTTCCTTGAGAAAACGAACTCGCTCCACTGTCATTAGTACAAGAGTGTAGGTTTTCTTACTCACTCTTTTCTTCTTTGCCTTTCTCTCTTAGCTGGCGGTCTCGTTTCAGCTTGTCTTCCCGTCGCGTGGCTTTATTCAATTGCTTAAATTTCCGGCTCTTGGGATGGATATACCCATTTGAACCTTTGATTTTCTTTTCAACTTTGCTCAACGACCGAGCCAAGGGCATGATGACAAGGAAGAAGCAGCGCAATTTTTTACCGTTACATCGTTACGTTGGGAGTTTACCTGTCCCAACCAGAAAGTCAAACAGCTGAACAAAAATGAGCTTGGACCGTACAGCGATGTTGAAGAGGAATTCTCTCAAAACAGCTTCTCTAGAACATTACAAGCGAGAATGCCCGGGGAACTACTAAACAGTGTGGCAATGTGGACAAGAATTAAAAATGCCGCAACGGTAATGGTCACGAACCTAACAATGAGTCAGGGTGAAATTGTATAAATAACCTGGTGTATGTAGTGAATGTAATGTCTTTACACTGCTTACATCCGTCTACTCGAACTGCCTCTCACTCGTCTGCTGTCGAGTGGTGCAAAGTTGTAATGGGTCCCGCCCAGCAATAAACAAAGAGGCAAGCAGTCCACAAATAGACGCTTATTCTCGCAGTCGTATGATCCGTGAATATAATATGTCAACTATGTTGACACTAGTTAGCACTTTGGATACGATCTTGCCAGGAAGCTCCGAACAAGAAGAGCTGTAACGATGATCAACAATTCCGTGGCGCTCAAGGTGAGGAAATTGAACTCATAGCTATTCGAGGATGAACTTATGAGTATGACCGAGCAGCAAACTAAGAAAGATAATATCTCAAGATTGAGTTCATGGTAAAAATCGTGCGGTAACATAGCAATATCTTCTAGTCTGCATCTTGAAACGAGAGAACTTTTGTGTATAAATATGGTAGACGGCGGACATATTAAGTGGAATTTGCTGGGCCGAATATGGATTTAGGCACAAGCAAGGCTGATTATCGTACAAGGTGTATGCGGATATGACACTTAGTCAACGTCCAGATGTGTAATCTCGCTTTGATATCATCACTAACAATCTAATATATGAGATAAATAACTTAACTTATTAGAACATATAAATATGATATATATGAGCTCAAAAATCAAGCGATACACACATGTGGCTTGAGGGATTCCTTCTTATCCGTCGTTTGTCATAACATTCTTCTTTGCATGGTTAGCGGAGTTTTGTGTTATTTAAGAGCAGGTATGATAAGCTAACTGTTGAACTTATGCTTCACCATTACTGCAAAGAAGTACATCAATTCTCTTTGACTATCTGTAAGCAGGACGCTTTCCCATAATCGTCTCAATCAGGTTGTCGAAAAGATTTCAATACCGGCCAATCGACCTGCTCTCGTGGAAATGGTAAAGCACTCTCCAAACGATCAAGAAGGACTTCATGGATATGGTCCTGCGGAGGGGAACTCAAGAAGGTAGCGAACACTTTCATCATCGGAGCAAACTTCATCCAGCATGGACGGATATCATGATTAGACCCATGAATAGGATCATCATACCAGACAACATTCTCTAAAACACTATCTCGCATTAACGCTTGATAAGGATTTGCTGTATGGAACATGTCAATGAGGTCTTCGTCCATGTTTTTGCACAATCGACCCTCTGCCGCACAGAAATCGTACAGCGAGAAAAACCAATAAAATGTCCAAAAGAATGACTCAATATCGGCGAGCGGACTATTGTATCTCGACTCCCATGCATCGATCCCTATGAAGAACGTCGTTCCAACCACATGGTCGTCAATCTGATGAGATTGGCAGATCATGATCGCATGATCCAGATCCGTCAAAACACCGCACTGTCGTACGGGATCATACATTATATTAGAAGCGCTCACATCCCTATGCAGAATTCCAACATCCAGAAGCTCTTTGTGTCCTGCCTGTTAGAGTAATGGGTGAGAAGAACAAACCCCGTATCGCATCGAAAATACAATGTATCAGTACTATCTGGCTCGGTAATTCTTTCAGCGGAACATAACACGGCATCAGAAACATTTCACGGTAGAGAATAAAAGGATCTTGACTTTTCTCAAATGGGGTTGCCGTCATTTTCTGCCTCAACGAATACGTATCTTCACCAGTCCGACAGCTTCCAAGTAGTTTCGGTAGATACTGCTTATCTTGGAGCATCTCCAGCAGCGTCAGTTCCGAAGCACGATCACTGCGGACCCAACAGTCCTTCAATGCCACGCAGTTTGAGTCCTTATCCTTAAACTGTCCAACAACGTTTCTAGCCAGAAGACTAGCACGCCGAGATATACGTTTTATGAAAGAATATCGTCGTCCTTCAATTACAACCTCATTCACATGTTCTGCCTTGCCCAGTCGTGCTTCAGGAACAGTCATGAATGCATACAACAACCGGGCCATCTCCGTCGTCTTTTGGAGATTAAAAGTCTGGAACTGATAAGCGCCGGACTTATCTAGATACCAGGGAGACACCTGGTTCCTTATAATTGTCAATCCTAACACAAATTGCCGTCCATAGTCTTTTAAGATCATCTGGCCGGCATCTTCTGCCAACTGCCACAGACAAGCCTTAGCACCAATTCCTCCTCTTATGACTTCAATCGGAACCATGATATCTTGAACGCGTGTGCTATCAGATGAACAGACTGCGAGCGCAATGGTTCGTTCATCTATCCCATAATCGATAGGTAAAGATTTCACCCACGCTCTGGGAGGGCCTGAAGAAAATAACATAGCGACTATTGAGTCAAGAAGTTCCTGTACTTTTTTTGGATAGTGTAAATCTTGGAACAGTAATTCAGGAGCTTTTAGTGCCGATAGTGGCATTGTGGGCAAGTTGATGTCTCCAGGCTTTAAAAAGTCGAGCATAGACACACTCAGATGAAACCGGGATTTTCGTACTCCAGATACAGTCAGAGCCCCCACAGCGTCCTGAAATTCGGGAGCTAATGGCGGCACAGAGCCTGAACTGCTGTTGTCGGAAGATCGAGAAGTACGAGATGAAGATCGGTCCGAGTCAGAAGAGGAATTAATAGGATACAAGGCAGAAGAAGAATCCCTTCCGGTCATATTCAAGTATAGTGAGGAAGTAAAGCGTCACACAAAGCGTATTATATTTGGTAGAAGGACAGAGTGAAAAGAGCTGGTCGTCAGAGACTCGAACATTGTCTAGGATGACACAACGACCAGTGAGTGCGGCGGGACGTTTTGGCCTCGCTAGCGATTCTACCACGAATACTCTCACAGAACTTAAGAAATACTTATCGTTAAATTTCGCATAAATTCCTACTTATAAATAAAGTTTGCATCTTTGATAGTAGTATAACTAAATGCCATGAGAATGTCTTTGCTTAAGAATACTCCGGGCGTCGCAGTATCTTGCAAGACAACCACAGGCACTGAGAAAATTCCCTTTGTTTCAGATTGTCGTGTTCCATATTAGACAGGCATCGAGAGAAATACAGGTATTTTCAAACCAGGCTTCGTGAATGTATCGTTGTGGAAAACTGAGTCAAAGCTTACTATGGCTCTGTTTCTAATTGTGGCTCGGACTCGCTCGGATTCCTACATAGTAGCTCGCTCGACGAAATAGCCACTGCTTTGCGCATCATAGATGGAGAAGTTGCTGACATAAGGAACAATGCAAAAAGAAGATTTAAGCGAAGAGCCAGTAGTCTACATCACTTCTTTATTCTTCCACCGATAAGATGTGGCCCCGAATATGATTTTAGTGTCGATGACATAAGCGAAACCGTCCACCTAGGCGCCCCGTTGACACCGCTCTTGTTGCTTTGTTCGAATGTTACCGAAGGGAATTCGGTGGCCTTACAGAAGGAGTACTTGTGAAAACGCATCATATATTGTATCAACTAAACTACTGAATTTATGTTTTCCCACTCGATTGTCGATAAGATACAAGATTTTTTCGAGCGGAAAAAAACGCGAAAGTTTAACGAATCATCGTCGATTTATCTAGTCAGACGGAGTAGTGCGGACGTTGAAATTTGGTAGAACTTATCTTTTAGTTGCATGTTTTTCAGGATCTCAGGTTAATAGAATCTTGCCTTGTTTAGTTGCTTTATGACTATGAAAGAAATACCTCGTCGTCTTTATCTCGTGCATCTCCTTGATTCCTCTTTGGGAACCTCTTACCACTTGTCTTTGTTTTTTAGTCTTACTTTGCTTACCATTCTGTGCCTTCATTCTCTTTTTCATTTCGGCATGCTGGCTCACTGGTCTTTGTTTAACCATAAGATACCCTTGTCAGAGTATCTCCCGGTTAGCAGGGCTGCCGTTTGTCCATTTCTCATTGTTCTGCAAAGTCATCTCATTGGAGGTGTCTCTCTTTTCTTTAATCCATGAAACATGGCATTATGGAGTGGAAGATGTTGAATACCTTTGTTAGTTATTTTTTGCAAGTCACGAGTGATAGGGAACAGTGCATATATCAGTGCGAAGTGCTTATGACCACCCTTCCCATATTCGATCGTTTTCTAATGTTTTCACAAGCCGAGTACGCTGAGTACCTTAATGTTGTTCGCCCTAGAACATTACTACCTGGTATATATATAAACTTACTTTGCTGACAATTAAGGGTCGCCAGAGTACGACTTGGTGTTGAAGCTAATAAGGACTCTCCCAGAAAGCCTCGCGTTTCTGAAGCAGG